>JASMMZ010000013.1:1665877-1795816 GCA_038502455.1 Anisogramma anomala | reverse complement strand
AAACGGCTCATCGTCTCATTAACTAAGTAACCAGTCATAAAGAGAGCCACAAAGCTGGGACTCCCTCCCTAACCATCCTCTATCCGAACTTTACTCTCCCAAAATAATAATAAAAAAAGAAGAAACAAAGACAACGTGTAAGAGGTATATTCCTATCGCCTGAGCGACCAAATGTAAGAAAGAATGCCGCACAACCGAGAACCCCCTCCTACCTAGACGCCGCTCGAGTTATCCTCAAGCAACAAGCTTGCAATTCTTTGGTGGCGCACAGCGGACGCGTAAACAGACCCATGCCCTAGTCTCTCGTCAGTCAAAAATGGCCATGTTATCGTTTGTATGTGGTGGAAAGCATGGCGTGAAGGGAGTGGAGGATGATCTCCAGAGTGTGGTGACTGTCCGCACAAACCCAAAACGGATGGATGCATGGCAAGCATCCCGAAGTCGAGGCACTGCAGGAACTTGCACAATGCAAAACGAGTCGGTATTTCAAAGCTGACCTTGTAGTCGTCTTCGAACAACAGAAAATGCAGCCAAACAAGTAGGAGGCTATATCTCTGGATCGAGGGCACCAGGACTCCATCGCTATGCTCCGAAGCCTGATCAACCAGTCAGCTTAGCTGCCAGCCTTTGCCGCCAAACCATCCATCATCCGTCCGGCCCAAAAACTTGCAGTCCACCACAGCCCATCCCACCTCGTGCCAGTATCTTCCGGATGCCATCCAGTAGGTCGCTGCTGCGCCATAGCAACCATCCCAAGGAAAAGGCAACCGACAGAGAGTAAAGTTTAACAGGAACGAAACGAAAACGGATCAAAACGAAATGCACCAGCCACCAACCACACTCCAGGGCTTCCCCTCCGTGAAATGAACAACACCAAACAAACCGGCTTTCGGGACATTTTATCTTACCGTTCCACATCCCAGCTTTTGTTCCACTCCTTGAGACCCCAGCTCCAGTCAATGCCCAATGTATCCACCCACCCCCCTATGTCACGTGTCTATCATAGTATGCTTGCAATCTGTGTTGAAATACAATCGGTTGAAGAGCGTTTCGGGACTTTCCTCCACAGTTCAACATCTTGCCTGTAAAAGCTCTCGTGTACAACCTGCAGCTTGGCGGGCAGCTTACCGTGGCCCTTGGTGGTGGCCTCCACGTCTCGTCTTAATTGACAGGTGATCTGTTTGCACCACCTCCGCCGGGAGGCCCTCCGCCGTTCTGGTGGTTGTTAGGGCCACTGACGTTTAGTTGATCGATGCCCGCCGTGAGAAACGAGAACGCGTCGCGTTCTCCCGAGCTATAGAAGGCGTTGGAGGGTCCGGCTGATGCAGGCCCGTTACCAGCGTTGAAGGCAGCCTCGGCGCGGCTGTCGAACACGCCAGCGGAATGCGAGGCAGGGCCGGGGGCGAAGTGCGTGTTCAGGTTCGTTGTGTAAGGTGGCGCATTGCCCGTGAGGCCCGAGGGAAGGGCATACGTGCTAGGGGGCCCGTACTGCTGTGGTTGCTGCTGCTGCTGCTGCTGACCGTAGGCTCCGAAGCCGGCTGCAGCACCGAAGTGCCCGGGGCCAGGTGTGCCGACCATGGAGCCCGAGCCCATGTAGGAGGTTGCGGGCGTTTCCATTCCAGGAGTGGGATACCCCGAGTCAGCTACCACTGCTGCGTTATGACGGCTCGCACCGCAACGCAGGCAGCAGACATTCTTGGCGAAGTTGTGGTATCCACACTGCTCGTTGCCACACTTCCAGTCTCCAGCTCGGAAGGGCACCACACCGCTGCCGCCGCCCATGCGGCCGCCGCCGTGACCCATGTGTCCGTGGTGACCACTGTGGCCGTGATGAGGGGGGCCCATCATCTGCTGAGGTGGGCCATAACCATAGCCACCGCCGGGGCCGCCATACCCCATGTCTCCTGTCGGTCCAGACACCGCGGGGTAGCTACATCTGAAGCACGCAGTACGGCGCTGGAAGTTGGAGAAGCCGCAGCTCGGGCATGTCCAATCGCCAGGACGAGGGCGGTTCTTGCTCGGTGGGAAGGCGCACAGTATGTCGTGAGCACGGTCCAGCACTCGGCTGCTGGAGGGCGAAACTTCAATGGCCTTCTCGTTGAGAGCTCGTCCGTTCATGCACAGACTCTCGGCCGCCTACCAGGAGACAAAGTCAGCCTTGACCAGGATCATATGTTCGGAGTGGAGAAATGCAGCTGACCTCTTCGTGGGATGAGAAGACGGCGAAGCCAGTGCCGGTTGGCTTCTGCTGCTCCGGAGTACGCAGCGTCCAGAAAGCAATGGGACGGCCCCCAAACTGAGTGAACCAGCTCTCCAGCTCTGACTGCGTGGTGTCGTGAGGCAGACCCGACATATGAAGGACTTTGCTCCGCTCGGAAAGAAAGGCCCTGACGTCGGCACGGGCATCCATGGGCCTAGTGAGGACATCGGGATGTTCACTCTGAGGCTGCGATTTGCGGACCAGCCCCCGAAGAACGCGGGACAGAGTGATGGCCTCTTCCATGGCGCGGCGAGGAGAGGCCGGAGCCAAGGCCTGCAAGTGGAAGGGCAGGTTGTGCTTGATGGGCGCACTGGACTGCACAGCCTCCACCTCCAGAGCTGCACAGATGTTGGCCAACGACGAGGGACCGAACGGCAGCGACTCAGGGTGGTGGTTTTGCCATCTCATATACTCGGTACGAAGGTCGAATGTACGGGAGTGCTGGAGGTATGGAGGCAGCACGACGGCCTTATCGCGAGCCTCTCGGGGGAGCTGGACGCGCAGGTCCCAGGCGTCCAAGGTGACGAAGACAAAGTCGAGGTTGTGCGGGTTGAGGTGCTCGTTGACAAAAGCGTCAAAGCGATTGATGGCATCTCTGAAGGTCCCGGCGCTGCGAACATGTTCCCACGTCAGGGTAGTCAGACTGGCTGCGAGAGGCAAGCTTGTCAGCAAAGTCCTATACTTTTCGTTGGAGCCACCGAGGCTGCCCAACTTACTACACAGAGGCGTAATCGGAGTGTTGACCGGTTTCACCAGGAAGCTCTCGTGGTGAAGCTGTTTGGCAGGTGCATCTGTCAGAAGAACCCCCCCGGGGGGGTAGGGGAAGAGGGCACGTTTTCACGCACCTCGTCGAAGGATTTGGCGTCCACCAAGATCCAGCCAAGTTCGATGACCTCAGCACTGTCTTTCGTAACATAGACGCCGTGCTCGTCACAAGTAGTAGCAACATGGATGACAATGTAGCGGTCAGGTGCTGGCGCAGGCGGTGGCGCAAGAGCAGACATCTTGAGGCCTACTGATGGTGGTAACGCCAGTGCTAGACTTGTCACCCCAAATGGCGATGCTCTTACTGCGTCGGGATATGGTTGTTGGTTGGAGAATTCGCTTGAGCGTTCCCAGCTTAGGCGGTCCCAGCTACTATCACTCCTGAGTCCCCGCAAGCTTGTATTGCGGGCCGGGTACAGGCTCCAGCTGAGCGGGTCGAATTTCCCTGCACTGCGACGGGGGAAGCGGCGGCCTGACATTGCGGGATTGGTCAGCTTTCTGGTGTTCTGAAACAGTACCGGCATGAGGTAGCGGCAGCAAAAGATGAGCAGTATGATGATGGGCAAGATGTTGGTGATGGTGTGCGTGTGTGTCTCGTTGCTGTCCATGTATGGCTGTACTTGTATGGCTGTGCTGTGTATGTTGGGTGTTGGACGAGACTGGGCAAGATCATCATGATCATGGGATGTTGTAACCAAGGGCCGGACGAGAGGGAAGGAACGTACGTACGGCTTGACGGATGTCAGGAGCTCCTGAGCCTTTATGTATGTATGGTGTTGGTGTTTTCAGGCCAACCTGCTGACTTTTGGAACGCTGCCCAAACTGGCTTACTGTTTGGTCCGGCGGGGACCGTCGATAATCAGCGGTAGCTATTGCGTATTGTGCTGGAATGGTGACGGCGTCCTTGGTGAACTAGCGTCGGCAAGAGAAGGCCCGACTTATCTCGAGGGTCTGGTCGGTGGTGAGGCGTTTGACCCGAGGACAAGTCGCAGGCTGCAGGAGAGCAGAGGCAGAGGCAGAGGCAGGTAGCGAAAGGCTGGCAGCTGCCTCCTATTTTTAATGTTCCAGGTCATGTCAGCTTTGCGTGCAGGTGAGGAACCCCTGTCGTCCAATCCAGTCTCGAGCAGTGCCAGTGCCGGTGCTAGTGCCACACTGGGGCCACTGGGGCCACTGAGGCCGCTGAGGCCACTGAGAGGGCAGCTGACAATTGCCCGCACTGGCAATCGGCCCAGCGCCAAGAACGAAGCTCGGCAGTGAAATCTTGGAGGGGGCAGAGCTTTGGCCAAAGAGACAGCTCACCACGCCGTCACCGCCACCGTCACCACCGTCACCCGTGGGCTATGAAATTGCACCTTCGTGTTTGGGTTAGCACAATCTACATACACTTGCAAGAACCAGTTGGACATGTGATTCACCTTCTGAAGACTTCTCATCTTCAGAACGTGACAGGTGCAATGCACAGCCGCTCACTTCCTTCCGAGCTTGCAAGGGCATCTGATAAGTACTTAATATATCAGGACACCGTGTTAATCCATGTTAATCCGAGAGCTTTGCTCGCCACCCATACTAACATCATACAGTACACACGAGATACTCCAGAGACAAGTATTTCAGATGCATCCATCTCGGACCAAGCCAGTACGTACATAGAGCCATGTCAGGTCACGGCGTTTCAAGTTGAAATTGAGCCCGGCCACAGATACCGGTCAGATCTATCGACATAGTGCTCATACTGTTCACTCATAACCAGGAACGCAGTAAACTAGCAGAATGCATACCCGGTGCTCCACTTGGTGGTGATTCGACCAACAAGCGGCCTGCAAAATGCAGCACAATCCCAGCCAGTGCATCGACGATGATATATATTGCCAAGTCCTCTGTGGTGCGGCATGCTTTAACTGTTGGCCAAAAGCTAGTCCTTACAAACTTACCCACCCCACGTTTTGCTGCTTCCAACTTCCAGCTTCCACGGGGTGCACGGCTGGGATATGGTTTGCCCGGAGACGAACAAAGCCCACGTGATGGTCGGTTTGGTTCCGAGCTCTAGGTTCAGGTCACTAGTAGTATAATGATAAATCTCTTAAACAGTGGGAATGTTATGTATTGGAGGAAATATTTAAAAGATAAGAATTGGGTATATGTTGGTTTTATAGTCAATAATTCGTAATTTGTACGTATTCCGGATCCGATATCTTGTATTAGATATCATAAATCCAATATATTCTGGATTTACAATCATTCCACATTCTAAAATAATAAACTAAATACAAATAAGTATACGTTGGTCCAATTTAAATTGATAATCTTATATAATACAGTCAAAATAAAAAAAATACGGTGATTGTTTAATGGCAATTGATTTACAATACAGTTAAATTAACTATACTGATTGCAAGTTAACTGTGTTTACTGCAAGTCAATTGCAGTAGAATACTTAATTCAATATAGAGCATAGGTTAAGTAGTTGCTTATATGAATTAGTGTGTAGACTAGTTCGCGGTCTATCAAACTTAAAAGCAACTGCATCATTACTTTTAATATAATATACTAGTTACTTTGACTAAAATCTCAAATCAACCATATTGCAATAATAAAAGCTTATCAATACTAATTAGTGCTTATTAGGTTAATTACAGGTAAGCTAGGTTAAAAAAGTTATTTTCTGGTTATTATGTTTTTTTTAGGTAAGATAGAGGAAAGATTTTTGCAAAATGCCCCTATAAGCTATATAGTTATTCTTGATAGTAAATAAGGAGAGCTTGTAAACTGTATAGTTGGTTGCAGTAGTCTATAGGTGGTGATGGTATTACCAAATTATCGAGATATCTTTATTAAGCCTATCTCGAAAATTAAACGTTGAAATTAGCCGCTAAAAGTCTCAATTTTTTTAGTCTCCAAGTTAAAAAGCGATTACTAATTTGTCAAAATCTCTAAAGTTGGCAAATAGTTAAGTCGTCACTAAAAACCACCAAATCTTAAAACTTCTTGAGTAATAAATAATAACAATGCTAAATCTTTCTTTTCACTATGAAGTTGTTAATTAAACATATAAATAAGTCTTAACATCTTCATTTAAGCACATAATCGTTAAAATATTCTCTAATAACGTTGAGATTGATATCGTAACCAACCTTGCTAGGAAGAAAGCAATTAAAAACCTAGGATTTGCATTCGTCAATTAGTTTTATAACAATATATAGCGAACGGGTGCCAATGAAGATTCCACTGTACTGTAAAATATCTAATCAATGTTATTGGTTGCTTTATTTTTAATTAAGATTTAACAAGATTTAACAAAAAATATATAACTGTCAACAACTTTTACAAATACTTTAATAAGGAAACTTGAAACATATAGAAAAAGGTAAATCAACAAGTTGAAATAAAACTGAAACTAAATTATATAACCGAAGGATTAACTTTTCAACAAGAAAAAAGAAAGAAGATAATTTGGAAAACATATTTTACAAATAATCTGTGAGTAAAAATCTTTAATAGATATGTAAGGATATAGGCAAAGGTTTTATCAGCGATAATATTTGCGATCGTACTCTTTCATGTCCATATACACATTCACAAAATCATGTTCAAGATTCAGCTTGAATAAGTTCTTTCAAACTTCTTTTCAAATACGCCCACGCGCTGGTACCTATAATAACAATGAAAAAACGTTAATTAATTTAGATATAAAAAATCCTCAAATCTATGACTTCATGAAACAAAAACAATAACATCCAAAAACTCTATAACACCAGCAAAAAACTTAGAAAACCTACGGAAATCCTTGATAGGTTCCATTCTATATTTCATTGTAATAAGTTCATTAATAACCTCAAACCCAACAATATGAAAAAAGAGGTTTTATGAGAAAACCAACGGTAAATACAACCACTAGCTTTTCCGCCTCAAACTCTAGTGATAGTGATTACCCTATCTACTAACATGTTTGATTTAGAAATTTAAATGATCTATACAATCAATGTAACACATTTTTCCTAAGAAAAGTAGCTGTAATATATACGTATTATGCACCGATTGCAACTTTTGTCAACCTCGAAGAAAATAAGGAAAAATATAAGAGTAAGTCTTATAATATCCAAAATATTAAATTATGATACATTTTTTTAATTTTTGCAATCAAATAAAAATTGAATTGCTAGGTTTTTATTTGCTGTTTCTCAGCATTCTTACAAGTCAAAAAAAGATTATTACTTTACTTATTTGATGAATTACGTATCATTTTGCGAGATTGATAATATTTGTAAAGATTACTTAAAATACAATGTCAATTTTGCTTAATACGACAAAGACAAAATACCATCAAGTGATTATATATATAGAAATATGAAAAGAAATTGAAAACGAATATAGGTTATTTTAATTGGATATTAGATAACTTAACGTTCTGTTAATAGGCTATATGAAATGTTAAAGTTGGAAAAGTTATATTATATCAGCAAATTCGCTAAATTGTTACAGAGTATAAAAAGTTTAAATATGTCTTACAGTTCTCTAACGTTACTTATAATGGTTTTGTTTGATTAATTGTCTTCCTCATTTACATATATAATGATACGGGTACTTAGTTTTACTATTATATCTCTCTAAGTTTACAATTACGATAATTAGGATAATGGAAAAAACTATACGCTTATGTACTAAATGAATTATATGTATAACAGATTAAAAAATGTTTTTAATTGAAGAAACGAATAGTAACGCATCTTAACAATATATTTTGGCCTAAAACTATATTAAACCCGTTACTTTCTTTTTTAAAATAACATTGAGAAATTCAGGATTTATAGTCAATACAGTTATTTGATAATATGTTATAATGTTATTCAGTATTGATTAAAGTGAATAATATACTACACTTAGTATTTCTTAACAACTAATTAAGAATACATTGAATTCGTTTTATACTTTTAAGGTATAAAGGCAAAATATAAGGCAAAACATTCAAAACCATCAATTAGAATAAAGATATTGGTTCTAAAGCATCGCGTAGTAATTAGCTAATAATGTCATTCTATATCGCCTGATAGGTAGAAACTACTAACATTGTTATAATGGTAACAGTCCTGAATCTATATATGTATTTATTATTCGCGATTGATATGCGAAGTGGATTTATTAAGGTATTATATTAGGTATTGAAGCAGCGCTACACTTAATATAAAGCTATCCGTAATATGTTTTATTACGAATAATATATCTTTTTGGGGGTACAGGGGGTATAGGCATATATATATATACGATTGAAGCTAGGACTAGTACGTAGAAACTTTGGGAAGGCACGTTTACGTGCCTCCATATCTTACATGCTCAGCTCTACTAAGCTTCTAGCTTTAGTTTCTTCCTCGTTTATTGTTAAATACTATACTGTTTCAATAATAAATTGCTCCTATATTATATTACTAACAATTGTTAGCTATAAGCTTATACGCTGCGAAGTACCAGACTTTTGCCAACCATTTTGAAAAGAAACTGTGTTAAAAGTAACCAGTTATAGTAATTGTTAGAATAAAATAAGTCTTTATCAGCCCTTCTAACCGCTAACTAGCAACTTCACTAATGTAACATACTTAGCCAACTTTACTTTACACATTATGATCTAAACTTTTCCCTACCTATAACATTTTAACGTACTGCTACTATTACGTTACTGCTGCTACCACCGTTAGATTATCACTTAATCCTCATTAGTTTTTCCTTTGAGCCTTATCTTTCTCTACTTTTATAATTAAACGAAAGCTTCGTTTTTGGAGATTGAAACCTGATAAGTTATCGCTTTTAACTCCATATGAAACTCGTTACTAACCGACCAAGTTTTTGGTTCTTATTGTAAAATCTTTAATTTTTACCTTGTTTATAGTTCCTAACCCCTCCGTCTTACCAATTTTTTCTTTACTTTTACGTATTATGATACAGGTTTCCCTAGACAAAGCCTTTATATTTGTCAGAATGAGTGCTGCTCCTAAGGAATCAGAATAGATTTTCCTCTTTCAGTAACAAGTAGTGAATATTAATACCAGTTCTAATGAACGCTCCAATGCCATTAATACAAGCTTACAGTAACAAATTAAAGACAATTCAACCATTAATTCAAGTCTCTTTAATATTTTGTCGTTCGATCGTGAGTGGCGCTTACGTATTTTTAAGCGCGCTTACTAGTGTAACCTTAAGTGCCCCTTTTAGCGTAGTGTTAAGCATTTTTAACGCCGTTTGAAGCATCGATATAGCCCTAAACAACCTCGCAAAAGTGAACGTCATTATGACGATCGTGGTACGCCTACTATGTAATCTTCGTCTACTAGCGTCTTTTGCTGTTTAAAATATAAAGAGATTAGTATGTATGATTTTGAGTATTATAATCCTTTCGATATAGGTATTGTTACCATGGATTATGATGTGGTTTTTATTGATGTGTAAATATTCTCAATTCGCTTTAAAAACATTATTAAGTTCAACCTGAATATAAAAAAAATAGATTATTTCCATATTTAGTATCTTGTTACAAGGCTTCGATATTTCAAGTCGAATATTGAGATTCTAAATGAAAAGCATCTAGATTTGACTTCTTTACATCTTAAAATTATTATAGATTCTTTAACTTAATACTTATAGATGAATTAAAGTCGAATTACGAAAATGTTCAGAGAGTTGACCTTTACTTTACGAAACCTTATAAATAATGAAGAAGGCTTGCATAAATACATTCAGACCAAACTTAGGTACGCATAAGCTATATGTATTTTTAAACGTTGTAATATGAATTGATGTACTTTTATAATAGATATGTGAACTTCATTAGACCTAAACATCAAGCAAAGTCTTTAGTTACATTAATACAAGTAAACTTTGCGAAAATACATACACCAAATTAAAAAAATATTGTTTTTTTTGCTTATTATCTCCAACTTTTGATAACCCTATAATAAGTAATTATCAAAAATAGCTGTAAGAATACGATTCATGAGAATTATAAGAAAAACTCTAATATAAGAAAACTATATTTCATAATTAAAAAACTAGGTATAATATATACCCAGGTAAGAACAGTTACTGCTGCGATCGCGAGAGATATAATACTCGCGATGTTTGCAATAATCGTAATCGCGAAAGATGTATGCTTCACAATAAGCGCGAGGATCGTAACTGTAAGTGTTGCAATAATAATCATTGCAGTAACTGTAAGGATCGCCATTACAATAGCGATAATTATCGTTATACGCAGCGCGAGGGCGTTCATAATATTGAGTTCGACGATAACGCTAAGAATTTTGACCAAAACAACTTTAAATTCTCCTCCTTATGCTTTATTCAATAGTTTTATAACACCTTTCTTAACAAAATTAATGTTATTAATAGATAAAACCGTTGTTTTTGCGAGAGATACGATGAAGAATCCGTTATATAAATAATCTTTAGGCTATTAACCCTAATAATAACACTGATTATATAAAGGATTTTAAAAATTTTTATTGAAACCTGTTAGTAAAGACATCTCTTTAATCATGGGTAAGTACCTCTTCTTATAGGTCGCTATTCGCGCCACTACATTCAGCCAAACTTATACTCTTTGTTAAAATACCTGCGCCAGAAAGAATATCGTCGCAAAATCGTAGTTAAATAGATATTTGGCTAATAATATCGAAACCAATATCTTATAAATCGAATATTAAATGATTTTCGGTATTATAGAGTCTTTTATAAAGTTTACTACTAAGGCTCAGTGGATATTCTTAGTCTTTAGCTATATGTCTGATAATATCCTTAGAATTGTGAAGGAAACTATTAAATCTTAAGTCGTTAATAGTCCGGATGCTGATACTTTATTTACGAATAACTATTATAAGCTTTATATATCCAATTTTTTATATTTAAAGAAAATGTTAAATTGAAAAATAAGCACCCCGAAATACCTTTTTTCAATTTTGAACGCTTTAAATAGTTATGTAGTTTTACAGGTTTTGACTAAGGTTACCGCTAGCGAAATATTTGTAACCAAACTATTTATCTTCTAATTAAGTATATTGTTGGTAGAAATTGCCTATGAAAGGTCTTTAGACGTTGTAAAATTGTCGATTCAATTGGTTGAATTAATAGAAGTATTGTGTGATCAAGTGGTATATGTATTGTTTTAGGTTTGGCGGACCGCTAGCCGGTATACATAGTAATTTGTATAGCTAATTACTTGTCCCGTACCTTAGTATGAAGTGGACGTATACCGTACTTGATTTGCAGCTAATACAGTGGGCTTATAAATAATATATTCAATTTGCAGTTAGTATAGTCAACTTTACCATAAGTAAAGTTGACCTATTACATTGCAATTACTATTATTTAAATACTGATGGCTTTTTGTTTTGTGTTTGTGCGCTAGTGTGGTCGATTATCTTTTACGGTTACAGTCGAATTACATCGTTATTAACTAGCCAGACCCTTATCAATTCCAGTTGACTTTCGTACCCAATTTGACCTCAATTACCTTCAATTGCCTCACAGTCCCGAGTCTCGACTTTACCTATTCCTGTATCTAAGTTTTGCACCACAAATTTTCGAATATTAGCCTACCTCCATTATTAGCCTTTTTAACCTCAGTGGATTTGGTTGTCTATCCCTTTAGTTTACCTATACGAGTTAACTAAGTTACTACTACCACTAATGCTCATGATTTTATTAGCCATATAAATTAACGTAGTTTCAACCACCTTTTAATTTTACTTAACTCATGTAAGTCAATTACCAAATTACTGCCCTTAAGTTTACCGTTTCGCTTAAAAAACTCGTTATATCCCTAGTAGATTTCTAGTTTGCTAGCATACCCTTATTCGTTAGCACGTAATTTAGCTTTGTTAGATAGTCTGTCAATGTAACTCTCGATACGTATAGTTATTCCATTGCTGTTTAAAAACTTTTTAAGGGTCTTGTTTAACGATACCTTTGTTTTAGTCTCAGTAGAATTGTCATTTCCATCGATTTATCGGAACTCCTCGATTTCTCTACCTTCGTAAGCTTTAAGAAGTTCTATTACATCGATTATCAAGCGTTTTTCACTAGTAGTTTCAAACTTTAAAAGGAATTTGAATAAGCTTTTCGAATTAGTACAAATCATTACTGGAATAAAGGGAGTTTTCAGTTACCTAGTTTCAACGTTAAAGGTTTCTCATAGTTTCATATCTATATTAAAGTCAGCAATTATACCGTAGATCTCTAAATCCAGTACACTTTTTGTATTTTTTTAATATTTGTTGAAGTTATAGTGGATTAAGTTGCCGGTAATATTCAATTGGTTTTTCCTTTTATCTTTATTGACAAGGATTATCAGGAAACTAATCTATGAGAATAAATTGGTATCATCTGTAATAGAGCCGTATATCAAAAGTATTGACTTGACCTTCAACAGGTTAATCGAGACTATATAAACCCCCAAATCCAAGTTTCATATTTTCTATTCAAACCTTTTATTTAAGCGGTTAAGGTCTTTTTCCGTTGGGTCTTGTACTTATATTGTAATTGATAAGTCGTAGGAGGTTTTTGGTTAATATATGGTAGCGATGTAGCTGTTACAAACACGTTATTCCAAGTATCGTTAGACCTTAACTACGTTAATCTTGTTAATAATAGCTGAGTTAGAGCCCTGGTTCTTTTAGCTGAAATTAAGACTAGTATCAACACTAATTATATGGATGAACAATCTGTTAAAGTCAAATTAGTTACTCTTTACTAAAGTCGTAACCAGCTTACAATTTCAGAATTTAAAATCCTTAATTCCCTATTATTCCTATGTTATAAAGCCAGTAATTCCGACAAAAAAAGTATCATTAGTTTATATTTTACCGACTAAATTGAAGTTCTTCTTTTACTTTATTAGTAATTATGTGTTATGAATTAAGGACTTTATACTTAACTGTAATTCAAAGTACAATTAATAAGTTATCAATCAATAGACATATACTTTATCCAGTTTATACAATAGCTTAATACATCTTATCACCGTCTTCAAAGGGTACATAGCACGTAATTCCTATAATAGCTTTAATAATATGATTCTTTATAAATTGGTCGCTAACTACATATATGCTTGCGTTATACTATAGATATTTAGTGTAAACTTTCTATTAAATCGATTATTGATCGTTGGCTAATTTTCTAAATCGTTGGTGATTACGTAAGGATTTAAGTTTTTCCTTTATTACTATACCCTTATACGATTAGGCGGGACTTTTCGTACAGCTGCCCCGTGGATTGGCCTTTGAGCTTGTGTATAATCATCGACCTGAAAATCGTGATATTTGGGTCATGGTAATTAAATTCAGATTTAGTTACGAATTGTACACCTTTTCTAGTTAGAAAGCCGTTGATCTTCAGTTTATCGCTTTTTAAAGAGTTTTCCGGAGGTTTTGATAACACTTTATACCCATAGATTTAGCGCTAAGTTTTCGTCGTTCTTTTCTTTCCTTTGTATCTAATCAATGTTACAAATGTGATTTGGTGTGTATTTCTTATCCTTAGCATACTCCTCTTTAGTAGTCGTCCACGCCCGCAACGTTTTATTAATTTATCGATGATAAATAGAGGAGAGTTGTATTAACTTATTCGTTGGATTTGGAGATCTTTGTCATCAGTCGCCCTAATATAGAACCTAACTTAGGTAATGCGAAACGTAGCAAAACTGTTAACAGTTTTAACAATTACTTTAAGATTAGCGATATTTAATATTTTGTATGGCTCATTCTATTTGCCTACCTTCCTCCATACGAGGATTTTATTTCGTAATGGAAAGTTAAGTACATCGATTGTAGTGGAGCCGTTTCTAGTGTTAAAGGTATTATTAACTTGACGCCGTGCCTATTTTTCCCGTAAATTTTTTATTCCTTTGCCGTAGACTACTGTTGGTAGGCCTTAGACGTTGCAACGTTGTCGATTCGATTGGTCTTCGAAGTAACAGTAGTATTGCGTAGTAATATAGTGGTTGTATTGTTCTATATTTGACAGATCGCTAGCCGGTTTGCACTGTAATTTTTATGGCCAATTGCTTAGCCCGTGCTCTAGATTAAAGTGCAGCGTACTGCACTCGACTTACACCTAATGCGGTAAGTTCGCACAAAGCAATACACCTAACTTGCAGTACAGTCAACTTTATTTACAGCAAAGTTGACCTACTGCACTGCATGTAATACTATTCCAACAACTATGGTTTTTTTCTAGGTACTTGCTAATAATAGAGATTCACTCGTTATTCGTAGATACACTCCAAAAACCAGTAATGTTAGCACTAAGCCATTAGAGCCTATAGTGTCGTTAAGGTCATTTACCGCCATTTGAAAGCGTGCCTTTTAGGTAGTAAGGCTTTTAATATCCACCGTAAGGATATCGTACGCTCGGCGAAGTAGTGCGTACCCTTTTGACCTTCCTAATGTTTTAGTAGGCCTTAATAGGTACCTATTTTCACCGAATCCCTATTATTTTGGCATCTATTTAAAACTCTACCGCCGTAAAGTTGGTAGCGGTATCTTAAACAACGACATTGAGTGGGACCAAGTACGTATTGTTCTATAATACCTTTAATGTTTCCTACGTGTTTTTTATTGACAGGTAATTTAAAAACATAGTTTTGTAAAAAGAGGTTGTAAAGTTAACAACGTGAAAAATAAACGTATTATTTAAGTAAAACATATTAATTAAGATCTCATAATCAAAGTCTTTATCGTCTTTCAATATAAACTTCAATCCTCCAGGGGTTTGGACATATATTTAATAGTAATATCAAAGCTTTTCAATAGCTTTTGGAATAATGTATTTTATATATTTATATCCTATAGACTTTAGGACTTTATATAACCTATTAACCGCTAGGTGGTTAAAATATCGATGTAGTTAACGTATCTCTAACTCCTTCAACTTTAATGGCATTACGTCCTGGCTTTAAAGATAAAACTATAAATACCCCCATTTAGAGACAAGGGGAAATCACTAGCCGTTTTTAACCATATTATCAGTATTAACATTGACGATGATTTTAAAGATTTTTATATCCTCTAAGTAAAGAAAGAAATAAGTAGAGGATTTAAGGATGTAAAATATAATTAAACTACTAATAATCTCAATTACCGTTATCCCCAGTAACGATAATTTTCGCCTAGGCAGAAACCAACTCAAACCTCACTAATATCTTAACAATTAATCTCTGGAGTAATAATACTTTCCCTTCGCAATGCCACGTACTACGAATGACCCCCTGTTAAATACCTTACTATCTCTGTATCTAATATAATACCATAAAACGTATTGTTCATATAACTATCATAAAGGTTAAAGGAATATAAGGGATTAGAGGCTTGGTCAGGGTAAAGATAGGGATTCTCACCACTTAAGCGGTATAATAAATTGTGGATATTACGATATACTCTCACCGCTAATATACATAGGCCAAGTGGCAGTGCAATGTATTGCAAGGTGCACTCCTACAGAGTGCATGATAATATGTCACGCTGCAAGCTGAACTCTTGCAATACGTAAAGTACATCATGTATAGAGCGGTCTGGAATGGGTATTCCAAAGCATACAGAAAAAGGGCTACTGCCTAAATAGGAGGTTTATAACCTCCCATCCGTAGCATATACTATTTGGAGTACTTCTTTCGACCAATCTATTCTTTTTTTTACTTCAATAATACCAATTTAATAATTAATATTTTAGTTTTTTTACTTTATGTGAAATAGGCGGAAACCCTACCGATACCAATTAATAGCCGACTCGGTCGACTATAGACATTTTAAAAAAGAAAAAACAAATATAAGTTAAATATCTATAACGGGATGTTATAGCGGTTCCAATTATATGTATTCCAATATTAATTTTTTACAAAAATTACACGGAATGTATACCAAGTCTATAAAAGCTAAGTAACTCTAAAAAGAATAACTTTAGTATAATATTATTAACCTTTATTTAGTATTTTATTTACTAAAAGCCACGTTACGCCACTATTAACCCTCATTTGGCGTTTCAATGTATCTGAGCACTTTTTAGAAAACGTTCTATTACGCACAAGGCCACGTAACTTAAAGCCACTAAGTTTTGGAACCCTTTATTGAGACCTATTCGATCTAAATTAGATATTCAAAACGTTTACGAAATACAAAAGCGGTTACGAATATAGTATCCAAACCGTTTATATGTTATGGTCCAACCTACAATGGTAAGCCAAGTAGGTGCCAAATGGGATTTACTATTGAGGTGCAGAGAAAGACTAGAAGAGGCTACCATGGCCTAACGTACAGGGCCTTTAGGTAGGGCCAATACCCAGCCCGTCACGTGCCCTCACACATGCTGTGCACTGACCGTGTCCGGCTTATACCTGGACCGTACTCTGTCTGCGCCCGAGCTGGACCCAGGCCGGGTGTTACTTATCCTGTTAGATGTATAGTCACGTAACCTATAGGTTTAATAACCAATAGCCTAAATTTGTGACATGCCCCCCTTCTCCCCGAATATTATAAAGGTTACGGCGCTCTTTTAGATAAACACCGGACGCGAACTATACTTATTTAATACGCTACTTGAACGTAAACCGGTAATACTAGGTTTAATGTATCGTATAAAGTTTTAGCTGTCTTACCTTATATCGCCGACGCCATATAACGCACTCGTTAACGCGTTATATAGGGTATTCTATTTGCCGTCGGCGCTATATAACGTATCCGTTAGCGCGTCATATAATATAACCTTTTTATTACCGACGCCGTAAAACGTATCCATTAATGCGCCGTATAATATACCCTTTTTACCGCCAATATTATATAACGCGTTATGTAAAGTTAAGCTTCTACCTTTTAAACCGTATAATGCGCCCCATATAATACGTAACCTTTATCGAATCCGATACGCCAATTCCTATAAATACAAACGCCTTTATGTAGTTTTTAAAACTTCTTCCTTTTCTTTGTTTTATTATTACTCTCCTTTTCGTTAACCACCTCCATTATAATTCTTTTAATTTTCCTTTATATAAATTAATTTACTATTTACGTTAATATATTTTAGCATTTTTTCCTAGCTTATTATTATAGCCGATGTATATAACGGTCCTAATTTCAATTACGTTGCTGCTGGCGTACCTAAAGGGGATAACGAGCCTCTCTGTAAGGTATATTACCTTATTATATACCAATACCTTATATCTAATTACCTATTTCAACCCCGTTACATTATAAAAAAATCTCCTTGTCTTTCATGATAATAAAAATAAAAATAAGATTTTTTTGTTATAAACTAAAAACGTTTATATATTATGTATTAACTGGATTTTGAAAGTTGACGTTTTTTCATCTTACGTTTAAATTTATTGGATATAGGGGTATTGCTTATATTGGAAGGTTTATAAGAAAGTAAATTTATAAATAAGTTTCATAAAAGGCTTAATATTTAATTAAAAAAAATTCGTAATGTATTTGAAAAATAAAATTATTTACGGCTTTACCCGGTTTACGTGCCTTTTTACGTTAATTAGTTATTACGGTAAAAGATAAAGATTATATTTTATTTCTTATACGTGAGCGTTAAGGAGATATCTTGGGTTATCGACCCGTTTTTACCCCCGTTTTCTTTAAATTGATTAATTAGTTTACCCGGTTTCGTAATATCGCTCGGGTGTAGGGAGATCTCACTATATTAACCGTATAAGCCGTTACCTCTATAGCTATACATTTACGTTGCTTTCTCCTTTTGGGTCCGTTTTTACCCTGAACCTTTTCTTCGCCTTTTATTATATCGTTTATTTATAAATATAGGAAGTCTTCAGCCAACCGGGTTTTAAATCGTAAAGTTTTCTTTCCGATTCCTATTAGCCATCGCCATATACCTTTTCGTAATTTAGCCTAAAAGATTAAAATGATATAACTACCTAGGCTATATTTTGTATAAATATTATAGGTTACGGCTTACAAAATATTACAAACGACGTTTAAAGCTTAATTATACGATTTCATATTTTACTTATATCTTATTTGTTAACCTTAAATAAAAACAAATTAATCGGGTTGACCACAAGCGAACGTAAATTCGTATTCAGGCTGATCGCATTACTCAGACTAAACTAACGTATTCCAATTTTTAATAACCTGTTTAAAGGGTTGCTTTCCTCTCCCCGCCCCTCGCCCTACTTTTCGTTAACTATTATCGTCGGCCTTTTTTAACGTTCGTTTTTTCCAACGTTATCCTTTATCGTTGGCCTCCTCTAACATCCATTCCTTTTCATATTATCCGCCATCGGCCTCTACTAATACCCGCATTTCTTTACGTTATCTACCTTCCTTAGTATAGTTTTGTATCCGTACCACTTTTTACTAACCCCCTTTCTTGGAGCCTATTAATTCCCGTTATATTTTTATTGTCCCTCTCCCCTAATATCGCCTAATGTTCGAAGTTAGTCGTAATAAGCCCCCTAATGTTAATGACGTCGGTATTCGCTAAACCTAAAAGAGGATAATAATAATGAATAGGTTAATTTTTGTTAGGACATAGTGAAAGTCGTTTTATGGTTGGATACATATTCGAAATAGTTGGGTAATATTTTCCCGACCTTACTTATAGTATTATAACTTCGTTAAATGATAAAATTTCCTTTTTATCTATAAGTAAAGTATTATATCGGGGGTGTAGGCGGTTTACCACGTATTTATCACTTAGTATTAACTTAACTTCGTCATCGAAAAATCGGGTTATTATAAATCAGAATTTTTATCATTTCTCTTTTAATGTATTAAAGGTTATAATATATTCATAATTTTCTATCAATTTTTGTTTGTCTTATTATAACCACTTTACCCAATTAATATATTACAAACCTTATTCTTTTCCGTCTTTACCGTAAAAATATTTTATACTTTGAATTCCTTATATTTACTATTTTTTATATTGTTAGATATTAAAATTAGTTCCGGGCGAGTGTCGGATAAAACCTGCGAAAAAAGGGGGTCAGAAACCGCTCGTTTAATTAAATTTATATAAGATACCGGATATTTACCAAGCATATTTAATACGATATTAAAAAGGTTCGGAATACCGATTACCCAGTATTAATTATAAAGTTAGTCAAGCCTTCTATTTATATGGTGAGTTTTAATATTATAAAAGTTAAATTAAATTTAATCCTCTACCTTAAAACGTTTCGACGAACGTTGTCTATAATTTACCACCGTTTTTATTTGCTATTAAATACAAGTTATTATCGTCTAAGCTGATTACGTCCCCTTATGTAAATAAGTTTAAAACGTAATAATTTGTTTTGCCGGATTAGTTAACGACTTTATATCCCCGTTTAGCCTTAGGATAAGTAATATTTCGTATCGATTTATTAGACGATTCATCTTAAATCCGGTAACCATCTATTTCCGGTTATTTAACGTAAACTAATAAATGGGTAAATATAAAGCCTAGTCGTATTATGAAAAGGCGATAACAATATATAAATAATTTTAAATCTTTTAATTTACCCGTTTAATATCGTTATCTATTTAAAATAATACGTAGTAAATAAAAGTTATTCGACTTTTATCAAAGAATAAAATGTCATTTAAAATACTTTCACCTAATTGAAACCGTAATTACTAATAATAACAGTCAAAAACTTATAAAATCATTATTATATATCACGAAAGCATTTCACGTACATATCAGCTATCATAAATTACATAGCCTTTAGCTAAAAACTTTTAAAAAGGCGATTTGTAATAATGAGTAAATATCGAAAGTCGTTATTATTTGTCAATAATATGTCAACTATAAGGTCGACCGAAATATACGTTTAGTATCGGTTGAAAATAGGAAGAGGTTAAAGAAAACCTTATCATAGGGTACGACGAGATTTCGTCCCGTTACACTATGTGTATATTAGATATAAACGTTAAATATTTTCGTCTTTCCCTTTTTAACTATAATTTCGTTAAAAAGCGCGAAATAAAATATTTTTACTTAGATAACCTATAATAAACGAGTCGTAGGGTTATTATAATATCCTTATTATTAATAATTTCCAACTCGGTAATTATAAGATATTACGATAACGTAATGTCTCTCGTGAGTTAATACCGTAGTTTATAATTTATACTAATTATTCTGCTATAGGTGGAAAGCGTTTAACACTCTTGGAAACTACTAAAAGATGGACCTTATATAACAGATTGTTTACCATTTCTTAATTTTATAATTCCGTTAACGTATCCGAGTCGAAAATCAGTTAAAAAACCCGTATTTGACGTTTTTTAACCTCGGGCTTATTTTATAACCTACGGGTTAACATATTCGGGCGGGCGTCTTAAGTTACGGGCTTATATCGTAAGTGGTATTAGAAAAGGGAAAGTACTTCGGTTTATTTAGCCCAACATTTCGAAATTAATCGTAGTAAAAAAAATTCCAATCCCTTATAATCCGTTAAAATCGGAAACGGTCTACGAATATTACGTAATTCGGAAAATTAGGCCTTTAAAGAGCATATTATCGTGACAAATTCTTCATTGTAAATAATATATTATGTTTTATATCCGTTAATCATATAAAGTAGTAAACTATTGGTTTTAAGATATTATCTTTATCCCGTTACAATAAATACCCATTTAGAGTGGTTTTCGAATAATTGATTTCCACTATTATTAACTAATTTTGATCATAATTTTCCAAAATCGAAATCATAATAAAGGTATTTTTTAAAGTTTAAAATATATATTTCTCTTACTTTATCCAAATTGAATTAATACCTTACTTCGTCAGGCGAACGAAAAAATCCGTCAATTTTAAAAATTTACCAATAAATTATGATAAAAGTTAGCAAAACCTAAAAAACTTTAAACTTCTTAAACCATACATAATAACTTTTATTCGCGGATTATCTGGAGTTTTTTGGGGTTAGCCCAGATACCTACTCTAATCGTTACGATAAAACCCAAGTATTTTACCTCTTTAACCACGAAGTTACACTTTTTCAAATTCAAATTTAGCTTCGTATTACGAAAATATCTTAAAACCACGTAAACTTTGTATATATAATTTTACTTAATACCTAGAGGAAAAAAACAGAAAATCGTTGAAATACGTTATAACAAAATTATTGAAAATATCCGCCATTATATAATTAATATATTGCTAAAACGTCGCCAGCATTTCCGCTAGCCTAAAGGAAGTAACCAGTTATTTAAATAAACCGAACTTCGTACGAAATGTCGTTAATTTCTCTTAGGCTGGTACTATTCCAATAGAGTAAAAAACTGTTCGAATATTTAACTTCGTAAATTATATGGACTTCGATAACATACGTAAAGTTTTTTTAATTAACGGTAAAAAAAACGGTTTTATTTAGTAATTATATTTAATACCTAATAATAGATATAAACCCATTATTTCCTCCTTAACTAACGAATAAATAATACGGAAGCCGTCGCCGATAAGAAGTTCACCCGAATCGAACCTTTATTTATTGATTTCGTAACCTATCATCCAAATTTAAGAAATTAATCTTAAAGTATTGAATATAACAACCTTTTCGGTCGTTTTAATAAAACTCTATCCTCGTTTTATTTAATATGAATGTAATAGTCGAGTTTCCCCTTATATAAAGGAAAGTTTATATCTTTATCCTTGTCGAATAGGTCGCAAAATACCGTTAATTTCGGTAAAAAGAAAATTAATCATTTTTCTCTTTAACCGTAGTCGTCGTCATTACTTACAACATCCGCGTTATTTTGTAAAAGATTATAGTATAAGTTGTCAGAAACGGGTTCCCTATACGTTATATCTTTTAATAAAAATTTTACGTTAATCTAAAGAAAGTCAAACCTATTACGCTTTATATATTTCCCGTTCTAAGGCGTATTAATATTACGTTAATGATTGAACCTGCTTATCTTTCAACTATTAAATAGTTATTGCCCGCGTTTAAGTTGCCTATTAATATCATATTAGAAGTATTTCAAAAATTATATCCCGCATTATTTTGTAAATAATATATATCAATATCTGATTGTTTTATTTATCAATATTTATAAGAAACATGACTATTCAGGTAATACGCTTATTTTTTCGTAATCCTAATATCGTACTAGGATTTCGCAAATATAATAATCGAATTCAATTTATCTTTAACTGTTATATTAAAGATTTGTTTATAATAAAATAACAATTACAGCCAAAATCGACTGAAATATTTAAAAAGTTGGTATTATTAAAAATCATGAGAATAAAGAATGATTTTCGTCAATATATATTTCAATTGAATTCAATTCTTTCTTATTCGATTTTATAATTACTTCATTAAAGCTATGTTACCCTTAAACGAAACTATATTAAGAATTTATGCTTCTTTCGTCGCTATTGACGGGAAATCTTCCTTTATCTATTCAATTTAGGCCTTATATACCTACGTAAAAGGCAATATAGGGCAGAAATCGCAACTATGTTAATAATAATCCGATAAGCTAAAACGTACGTAACGACCCAAAGTAAGCCTAGCCTAATGTTCCTTTATTATCGCCTACGTTACCTTACATCTTTAGTTTTAAACTCGTACCCAACGGGTTTGCTAAAATAACTAACCGTGGTATTAAAATAACTGGCAGTGATTACTATAGCTTTTTAACGAAAGCGTTTAAAAGGCGTAAATTTCCATTATAACTATATTACTATTCGGCTGCAAAACTTAAACGGGTATCGTTAATGAACGACTAAAACGCTTCTTTAAGTCCAAAGACTTGAACTAGTTGGCGAGTTCGCGGTACTTTTCCAGGGCTACGACATAATTTACCCAAATAATTCCTATCGTAATAAACCTATTGCGGTAACGTAACCATAAGTGAGATTGTTAGTAATTGTACTTTATGGCGGAGGGCCAATTTAAGCTAGTTATGTAAATTAAAATTGTTTTAAATTTCATAACAAATAATACCTTTGGATACTTATTACTTATAACCAAACTTTCGAATTTGACTAATACTTTATCTACGCGATAAAGGTTACCGAAAGCTGTCTTAATATAGTTGAAAAACCTTTCTATATTATATATACTTTCGTATTTTCTGACTTCGTAATACGCCGTTACCGCCTACCTAACCGTTATCATATAATATCTCTATATGTAAGAAACCGCGTACCGACCCTTTTTAATTTATATTTTATCTGTTTTCAGTATAAATTTAATACTTCAACGTGTCGCCGCCCACGTAAAAGCAAATCCGTCAAATTAAAGTTAGTTATATCGTTTTCGTCCGTTTCAAATCGGTAAAAAACCAACGCGAGTTACGGTTAATTCGACTTCGAATTATTAGATTTTTGAGCTGACTTAAACGAAATTAAACGTAAAGTCGATAGTTAAAGTCGATAAATACAGTTATTATAATTTTTTAACAGCCGACGCGATATAACCTACAGTATTTTATAAAGGAAAGATATTGGCTTAAGTTAACCCCAACGGGGTTAAAGGTATATTTAGAAAGATGGAAAATTAGGTATACGTCGACGGCTTATCCTTTCTAATAATGTTAAACTGTAACGCCGAATTATTAGTATTTATTATTCATTCGTTTATTATAAGTAATATTCCATTGGAAAAATAAAGAAAAACCTTAATAATATATTATAATCCGACCTACGATAATAAACCAAGTAAATGCTAAATAAGATTTACTATGAAGATACGGAAAAAGACTAGAAAAGGCTACCGTAGCCCAACGTACAGGGCCCTCAAGCAGGGCTAATACTCAACCCGTTACGTGCCCTCACACATGCCGTGCACGGACCGTATTCGGCCTGTACCCGGACCGTACCCTATCTGCACCCAAGCCGAGTGTAGGCCAGGTATTGCCCATCCCGTTACATGCATACTCACGTAACCTATAGGCTCAATGGCCAACAGATTGAGTCAATGATATTACAAACCTAAAAGTGGCTACAAATGGAACAACCAAACTGCTTACTTAACTAAAAACAGCAACTATAGGTTAATCCGAATCGCTTACTAAACACGAACTAAGATACATATTATACCTCCTTATACTCACATTTAATTTTTCCCTAATTCGACTTTCCATATTCGCTCAATACGTTATAAGTTTGACCCTTACGATTTTTAAGTTTTCCAAATCGTTTAACTAGTATAATATTACTAAACGTTAATGAAACCAACTTAAAATGCCCAATTGATTTATAGTTATGTTTTAATTATGTATCGTTTGAAATTTATTTATACTAATAAGGATTAATAACCTTACTTTAACCGCTTTATTCCTTTTATTTACTTTGTAATTGCTATTTATAGAGCGAACCACCTTAAAATTTAAAATCGAAATTTACACAAATTCAAATACGGCGCCAAACCACTAATTTACGCCGCTTGAACATATCAGGTACACATAGAAATAAATATCTCCAATCGCCCCAAAACACTTATAATTATAACTTCAATACTAATAACACCGGAGGAAACGAAAGTTTATTTCAACCTTTGAATCGAGTATATGGGAATTAGTAAGGCTATTATAAACGCAATAAACTTGGAACTTTGAGATAATATCATTAATTTACTAGTTTAGAAACTAAACCTATATTCAGAAAATATATAAATTTTGACCGTGATATTTCGCTATTAGGAGGAGAAAACCCAAAGACTAGATATATTATATAACTTTTATAAAAGAATTACGAAATGTACGTTGAGCATATAATAAATAGTAAATCCCTTTACTATTAAAGCCTTACGAATTTAATTACGAGGTAAAGGTATTAATACTTTAGGAGGTAGGAATGACTACCTTATCAAAGATCTATTCGAAATGGTATGATTTAACGACTTATTAGACTAAGAGGATGAAAATTTATATCAAACGAAATTTGTAAAAGGACATAATCTGACGGAATACAAAAAGCAGGTGGTAAAAGATAAGCGGACAAAACGACTAATATAAGGCGTAGGATGACCTAATACTATATCCACACCCCAAATTAGGAATACAAACCTTAAAAAAGAAAAAACGGCCGTTATCTTTATTTAATAAACGAGTATAATACCCCTTTATACCGGCATATATTATAAAGTAAAACTAAATACCATATTATTTTTTAAATACGACTCATACCCCATTAAGCTAAAATGGAAGCGGTCGAAACACCGAAAATTGCCCGCTTGACTATAATAGGAGCAGCCGGAACACCGAAAACAATCCGCTTTAGGAAACTACGAACAGCGTAAAACGATAATACGTACCCTAAGGATAAATACCCGCCAATTACAACCTTTACCATAACCTTTTACCGTAAGACTTTTCTATTAATGAAAGCGATTTCATAAAACTTACCTACTTTTCCAAGCTTTGGAATAGAGATAGAAATTACAACGAAAAATCATACGATATATTCGATAATAAGATAAGTGTTATATTTAATACATGTAGAAGACTGGATATCGAACTGTTTCAATTCCATATTATTTTAGCGGGTGTTTTATCTAGGTAAGCTAAAAAAAAGTATATGTATTACCATACGTAAGTGTATGAATGAGCGGAGTATTACAATCGCTCGAAATCCTATTTCGATATAGAAATTAACCACGAACTTTACGATAGGGACTAAATTAGTAAAACTTGAAAGTCCGTGAAAAAACTAATAGTAAAACACCGATAAAAACTTATAAAAAAATGAGTACCACCTTATTAGCTAAATTCCGAAGATACCAGGCGCCAGTGAAACCAGAATATAAGGAAGACAAATTATTTATCCAAGTATTAATAAAAACATGTTGTAGAAACTCGGATTTTGACTTTATATTTTTTAAACCTAAAGAGAATTAAAAGGCCTTCTGTACAAGTTTTAGGATATTACTTAAAACCTTTATAAGCCGATAAGCGAGTCACGAATAAGTATTTATAGCCGACAAAATTAAAGGCAAGGGTTAAATTACCAAAGCAAACCTCGCTGAAATCATTCACTATATTTCAAATTTCAAATTGAAAGTATACCCAAACTAAAATTAACGCCTAAAGTATAAGTAACAAAGAAAGAACCCTAGTAATAAGGGATAGGGACGATCGTTCGAAAATAGGAAAAACGTATTGTAGCTATAGTAATACTTGTAAAAATGTATACGAAGCCCTTCGAGTTTACAAAAGCAATGTATTATATATAGTAAAATCGGCTGTTAATTTACTAACTACCCTATTTACAAGTAAATTCGGACTAAACAATAGTTTTATGCCCATCATGTATTTAAAAAACTGATAAAATCCCATTTTACAGTATATGTAACTAAATGCGAAGGCGTAAATAATAGCCTCAACGCTTACTCATAGAAATACACGTCCGGAAAAAAAGACTTTAAGGGTAATAATATTTACCTGACAACCTATAACAACTAAACCGCCTAATGTATTTTTCCAAGCTTATAAACCGCTTTTTCTTTTACCTATTACAGGTTTGGATTATGTAAAAAAAGCGCTTTATATTCACATAACGTCGTAATTTACGATTTTAAATAAATACGTCAACTTGTTTTAGGGTATTATATCTAATACTAATATAGTCGAAATCATAACGGTTCGAAAGCAATAATTCAACGTATTTACGGTGAGATTCCCCAAATTTTAGCTAAACTAAAAAAGAAAACATCGAAAGGTTTTATTTAGTAAAGGTAAAACGTTATCTCTCGGAATAGTCGTTATAAACATACGATTCGAACCGGTTAAGTTTTACGTAATAAACTTTAAAATCTTATTTCTGCTTTTATTAGGTGATATAAAAAAGTTTGAAATTAAGGTCTGGAACACGACTTACTAACTTATCTACGTCTCAGATAACGTATCTATACCACTTGGACTTAAATCCAGCTACTTGTAGTTTTTCCCCAAAATAATTATAATTAAGACTATTTATTTAATGTAACTGTAATTACGGATTTTACACCGCCGATTCAAATACTCGGTTGTAAAATAACTTTTACATTTACTTTATATTGCTAGCTATACAGATGTAGGAAAGAACGCACTTAAAGTCATTGAAAAGTTTTGCCATAAGTATTATATATATTTACAGGCCTTGCGTTGGATTAAATTCCACCTTTAAAACGATATAAACTTCAATTACAAGGTGATTGTTAATATTATGTATTTAGACAACTAACCAATCCTTTACGCCATCGACACGATAATATTATTCCAATCCGTTCAATTTACACGAAATGCTTTCGTTACAAACTACTAGAACGCTTTAGTTGATTTTTCGTGAAACTTTGACCTAAAGCCCTTAAATTAAATTACGTACAATATTATTACAGCTTTCAACTTTACCGAATAACGTACTAAGGCTCGGATAGCTGGTAACTAGTGTGAATAAATCCTGGTAACAGCCTTATGAGGTATGAGAAAATGTAAACAGTATTGCGAATTGTTTAAAAGCGTACATAGTGTTATTGAAAAAAACTAAAAGGTGCCAGTTTTAAAAAATCTATCCTTTAAATAGCTGTTAGCGCCGTTAAAAATACCTTTGACTTAAATGGACTTATCCTTATACTTCTTGTTTTTAGTGTCTATCTGAGTATTTATACAGATTTTTCATTATTACTAACTACGGTGTAAAGGGAGAATGTTGTAGCGAAGGCCATAGTAATATTACGTTCCTTACGGAATAAAAATGACGTATTTAAAACGTTAGCTATAAGGAATAGCCTACGAGAAACTAAATTTTTGGGTTTACTATTGTAATTTAAGGTTTTAGTTTGGACAAATAAAATCGAATAGATTTGCTTTTAAAATATTAACAGGTTGAAAAGCCATAATGTACTAGTTGATTTTCCAAACGATATAAGTTTGGTTCGCTTAATAATAGTACGAATATCGGTAAGGTCTCAAGCTTATAATATTCACGTGAATATAAGGTCTTTGAACAGTAATCAAAATGATTGGTATTTATAGTATGAAAGTAAAATGATATGTACAAGAAGAAGCATCCAGAGGTATACGATATAGGTAAGGGCTTATAAGTCCTCCACACAGAGCGTATCACTCAGGAATACCCCTTCTAGACCGATCCACGCATTTCCGTCATTCTGAAATAACTATGCTAAACCGATCTCGCATTGCCGTTGGTTTGAAATAACCATTCCAAATCAACCCATATATAATACACTTAACGTTTTGCAAGAGTATAGCATATAATGTAATACATTACCATACACTTTGCAGAAGTATACCCTATAATATAGTATATTGTTACTTAGTCTATATATATTATCTATAAGGGTATATAGTAATATCCACATAGATAATCTTTTCTTTTTTACTTGTGTATTTCGTACCTATAGCCTAGTAGTAATAATGTTGTTTGTAATATTAACTGTAATAGGTTTGAATTAACAGTTTCCATAGTAATAGTGTTATTTTTGTATCAATCGCAAGAAGTCTAAATAAATAGTTTCCGTAGTAATAGTATTCTTTATCGTATTCATCGTAAAAGGTCCAAGTAAAAAAGTTCGGCTAAGATTAGCAAAGTTTGGCCGAAATGGTAATTATTATTCGGGTCTGGTTCGTATAGTTAAATAAAGGCAATATAGTTAGTAATAATGTTTTTGGATGTTTTTAGCAAAGGGTAATCACGTGGTCGTAATTACGTAAGGGTGATGACGTAGGAGAAATTACGTAATTACGTGGTAAATTAGTATAAAAAGATATATCGCTGTCGTTTTAAGCAAAATTTCTTTTTTTTCTTTTCGTTAAAAGCGCGTAATTTTAGCTAATATTAGGCCTCATTTTTGGGTTACCTAACCAAATCAAACCATTTTAATATGTAGGTTACTCGGCTTATATATATATTAACCTATTTCCCAAATAGATGCCGCATTAGAATAGGACTGTAAGACATTGTTTGGCGTGAAAACGTTGGCGCGTTGCCGCCGCCATAGCCGCCGTAGCCGCCGCCGCCAATGCCACTACCACTACTAGTAATAATAGCTTACCCTCGTCGGACTTAATCTCCTTAATTACTACTACACCGCCCGCCCCCGCTACGCTGATCGCCGTTACACTACCACGCCCCGCCGTCGCTACACCGCCTACGCCGCCTAACCTAGCCGCCGCCTTCGCCTCGCCCCTCCCCATCACCACCACGCCAACCTCCTCTTCTACCTTCTCTTCCTTCCCCTTTCCCAGTTCGGGGGAGGAGCAAAAGGCTTTTAAGGTTATAAACCTTACCCTTTCCCTATGAGTAAAGACTTTATCACCCGTAAAATCTCTTTTACGCCGTAAGCGTAGTCTGACGTAATTACGCTAGGGTATATATATTTTAAGCCTTCCGTTCGTAAACTTTTAACTCTTTTTTCTATAAATAAGAAGTACGAGGTGGATTTCCTTCGTCGCCTCAAACTTCGTATCGCCAAAATACGCCATAAAGCCTTTCTAACGCGGTAAACATTAGAACGACATACCCAGATCCATAACTTTAAGCTGCTAATAGATACGTTCTATGTGTCATGTATCGCGTCCGCGACCGCGGGCAAGTCCGTTAATGATTACTACGAGAACGGGGGCCGTTCAGTGTATTGTTACCGTTACGAACGAATTGGTAACTCGTACGCCCCCATTCTTATAGTTTTAGAGCCATAAACCCAAGCCGTATTACGCGCCCGCCGGCTCTGTGGTAAGTTTAAACTGAATCCTAAAAATAACCTTAGGAAAAATGTATTTTTAGGGTAATTCGAAAAATAAGTCGTCGTAAATAACTAAAATAAATTGATATTAATTATTAATAGGCTTTAACCGACGGACTAGGGAAACGGTAACTACCGTCGCCGCCTAAAAACGAGGCTGACGTATATATTACGTAAACGAGTTCGACAACGTTATCCTACGTCGCCGCGAAAAAGGTAATACCTCTCTATACCTTTACTCAAATGTATAACTAATAAGGCATAAGGCTATATCCTCGTTAGCATTGGTAACATCGTTAGCGGTAATGATGATAACGTTAATATAAAGGGGAAAGGCGATGGGAAGGACGGTAAGGACGTGACGGCGTCGCCTTTTTCCTTTAGTAATGAATAAATACCCCTTGGGCCAGCCTAACATATCCAGTTATAATGTAATACATTATATAGTAATTTCATAACTCTCTACAAAACAATTATTTAAAATAATAAAGTACTTTATATCGTTATAATATCGTAAAAAAAAATAAAAAAAGAAAAAAAAAAAACTTTGTAAATTGACGGGAATAGTCGTATCTAATGAAGGTGAAACCAGCGGTTGGGGCAAATAATTAGTTTAAATAAAAGCAAATCGTAAATCGGTACAAAAAGTATTAATAAGCAAATTTGAGTTTACGAAATTAATATAAAGTAATAACTTTTGAAGGTTGTAAAACCTTCCTAAAAAACTTAACAAATAGTAAACTTATAAATATAAAAGTTTTTAATACGCTATTAAATATAGTCTTTATTATTACGTTTGCCGAGTTAGATTTTCTATTAATCCATCAGGTCTTCTTGATTTTTCGTCGTTCGTACAACTCTTATAATACTATAATATCGATTATCAAATGTTTTTCATTCGTAATACCTAATTTAATCAGGGACTTATAAAGCGAAAAAAAGTTAGTATAAATAATAAGGGAAATTGGGTGTAAGTTAAAGCTCAAAACAATTATCCGGACTATTATTGTTATAATTTTACCTGAATCGAAGCCTTTGACTATACCATAAATTTCAAAAGCTAAGACGTTTCGTATAACCCTTTTACACTTAGTAAAGTTTTAGTGGACGATATTTCCTCATGGTGTAAAGCCGTTCTGAGCCGGTATTTCATTTCCAAAAATTAAAACGAAACCTATTTGAGAGTTATAGTCGTTATTATTAACAAAAAATCCGTTAGTCAAAACAAACAGCTTTGTAATATGTATATATAATGGTAATATTTATAAGTCGCGTTTTAAATTATATATTTACCATGAAAAACATTTGTTACATGCTTTATATACATTTTCCGTCGGTTTTATTTAGTATTATACGGCGACAGAAAGGTTAAATACTACCTTTGGTTATGTTATAAAGGCAATCTAAACGTCGCGTACACGTTAATATTTGTATTTGTCGACTCGTTTTACGTTATTCCAAGTAACGAAGGCAACCTTATTTAGCTACCCATTTTATACAAGGCTCAAAATGCCGTTTAGAAAGATAATAGTGGTACTATCAAAATCGATTACACTATTTTTTTATTAGAAATGTCTTAGGTTTAGCTTTTAAACCGGCTTCCAAAAGTTTACTCTTTTTAGATACGGAAAACGAGTAGTTATATAACGTTAAGATGTCATCTGTTTATATACCCGTTAATATAAATCATTTTAAACGGGCAGTTAATACTAATAAACATAGGCCAAAGGTAAAGTTAGTTATTTCGAATCGTTTCTTATAGTGTTTTTAGTAAGTGTTATACTAATTAATACCCGATTCGACTAAGTCGTAAAGTGGGTTTAAAATATGTAAGATCGTTTTATATAGATAATTTTATCTAAGGTCTTTAGGTATATTAACGTAAATCCGTCATTTTAACCGTTTTTAGAATCAGGTGTGGGCTTACATTATATCACGAATTTCAATATACAAGTTGTATAAATTGCTAAAGGATATTACGAATACAAAGATCAGGCGATAAGTAGCCCATTATAATATAAGTGATTAAGTTATAATATTGTTGTTACCTTTGTTATTATCGTCTTTTATAACTAACCGGGTCTTTTTATAAGGCTTTTCGGCTTTATCCTCAATTTCATAGACAAATCTAATGAGAAAAATCGTATAAGCGCTGTTAAAGGCTAGGTTAAAGCATTTGAAGCGAAATGAACCTTATTCGATAAAGGTTGGGATTTCCATTGAAGTAAATTATACGAATAAAATACCTAAGGTAATAATAATACCCTCGTAACGAAGCTTCAAACTAAGCTTGTAGTTTTCCATTTCCTTTTACGTAATAAAAGAGTCCGTAACAAAGTCATTAAAGCGTTTCTTAGTTTTAAAGCGAAAGGGTTTTTTTTGGCGTTGAGGTTTTGACGGGTTTAGTACAAATAAACCGATTTAGTATAACGTGGTCGGGTTGGATTCGCGTTTTAAGGGTGAAGCTAAAGCTAAGGTCGGTTTATATTCGTCGTTTTAGGTAATATTCTATAGGCGGTTTTGCTTGTTTTATACGTTCGTGCCGTTTTTTTCTACCTTTTCCTTATATTCTTATACCATTGTCTAACGAAACGAACTCGTTTCATTTAGTCAGTTAACGAACAAATTATAACCACTCAATCCGGTAATCCTCTAAGGGCCTATTTACCTGTCCTTCGTCCTCCAAACTAAAACTTTCAATTATAATAATATGTTTAACACGCAAGTTTTACGTAAGCTATTCCTCATAGTTAACATCTGGAACACATTATTCTTTACTAGTAATAATCATAGGGCCACTATAATCTCAACTACAATATTAACCTTTTATACTATAGATAGTAATAAAACAAAGTACATATAGATCCTCGGGTAAATACCAAAGATAAGAAACGTAAGGATAAGTCTATTTAAGCCAAAAGTGTTATTAATGACGTTAACCATTATTTAAAGGATAGATTTATTGGAACTAATAACCTTTAATTCTCTTGCGAATAATTTATACGCTTTTTTCAGTAGTTTATAGTATTATTTACACTTTTCAATACTCTATAGAGCTATTACCAAAATTTATTTATACAAGTTACCAGTTATGCGAATTTTCATACACTACTCGATAAAATCAAAAGCCGTATCGGCATCGTACGTAATCAAATTTAAAAGCCTAAAATAAACATTTAAATAATAGTTAACTAAAAAGTTTCAATAATTCAAAGCAAAAGCGTTTCGTGTAAAATTAGCGGCCTGGAATAATGTAGATGTATCGACGACGTGGAGAACCGGTTGGCTATTTATACATATAATATTAAATCTTACTTCGTAATTAAAGTCTACATCGTTTTAAAAGCGGAATTTGAACCATCGTAGGACCTATAACTAAAGTTGGCACTTATGGCAAAACTTTTCGATAGCCTCGAATACATTCTTTTCTATATTTGTATAGCCTACAATGTAAAGCAAATGTAAAAGGAGTTTTATAATTAGGTGTCTGAATCGTCGGTATAAAGCTGGTAATTCTGGATAAGTTAAGTAAGTAACTTTAATTATACGTATTTTCAGGAAAAACCATAAATGGCCCAACTTAAGCTTAAGCGGTACAAATATACTATTTAAATAGCGGATAAACTAATTAGTTGTATTCCGGACCTTAATTTTAAACTTATTTATATTAACTAATAAAAACAGAAACAATTTTTTTTAAATATATTACATAAAATTTATTCAGTTCGAAACGCGTATTTATAACGACCGTTCCGAGCGACGTTGCTCTACCTTTACCTAATAGGACCTTTCGGTATTCTCTTATTCAATATAGCCCAAATTTCGGAAATTTCGTCGCAAGTACGTCGAATTATCGTTTTCCAGCCGTCGAAATCTCGGTAATGCTAATGTCAGGTATAATGCCTTGGAATCTAGTTTCGTATTTGTTAAAAAAGGTAAATTACGATATTATATTAACGTTAAACACTTCATTCGCGTAATTTAGGCTTGTAATATATAAAAAGGAGGTATTCTATAAGCCGTCAAAGATACTTTAGGCGGTTTTATTATCATAAGTTAATAAATAGGTATTTTTTTATTTAAAGTTATATTTTCCAAATGTATCTTTATAAAGGTTCATATTGAATTCGTCATTGTTACCTTTATATTCGGTTATGTATATTATAAAATTGGTTTTTATTCGATACCTAAAATCATATTAAGTCTTAAATTGTCGTTTAGTACGAATTTATACGTAAACAAGGTGGTTTGTAAATTAACAACCGACTTTACAGTATATGATACACCGCTTTTACAAACCTGTAAGGCGTTATATATCTTTTCTCAAACAAAGTTATAGTTTCGGTACGTTTTTTTATTTACGAACGAACGTTCTTGTCTTTTACCATTAGGGTTTCCTCCTTAGTATCTATACTTTGGACCCTTATTTTGCCTCGGGCATATCTTAAATTTCCGGTTTAAAATATAATAAATCATTTCGGCAAAGTTTTCTTTGGTGATTTGGACTTCGCTTTTAATTTCATTCATTACGAATGTTAATCCAAGGTTTTTTTTATTAGCATATAAAGGTTTTGAACGATATTTTAAAGCTTATAAAAAATACCTTTAAATCCTTTTTTAATTTAAAAAGTATAGGATAGAAATCCAAGTTTTTATGGCAAGCTTTTATAATTACTTAAATGAATAGTTAGTCGCCTTTATATTCCGGTTCTAAATTTACTTAATACTTTCGGAACTTCGCTAATAAGTTAATAAGAATTTCCTAGGGATTTTTCTCGGCATTCTCCTTTTTTTTTTTTTTTTTTTTTTTTTTTTTTTTTTTTTACAGATTTTCAGGTTATTTTAATTTAGTTCTCATCGTACAACTCGTGGTTAATCTTGGTGTTAAAGTGAGATTAAAAACGATTATAACACTTTACAAATATATTTACTTTTGTAAAGTGGTATATATACCATTTTATAACTTACCCGGAAAATATATCGGGTAAGATAACGTGAAATTATAATAGTTTATTATTCCGTTTTTTATATCTGTTTAGAATAACGAATATCCTATTTTTTTAGTACGTTGTACAGTTTGTCGTCATAATTGTTATCCTTATCTTATAACTTAGTAAAGTTGGTTAACTTCATAAGGTTGTTTTTATTCGTGAGGAAGCTATATAGTGGCAGGTTGCGGTAAAGGTTGTGGTTAAACGGTATTGGTTCTTATAGTACGTATTAACGTTTTACGCTGCTTGTTATTTTATAGGTCTGGTTATTTTCTATGTTACGGCTGACTATCGATTCCTAGGGCGGGTTATTCTCATTGTTTCGGCCGACTCTACTATAGCTGGTCGGGTTATTTTATGTATTTCGTCCGACTTTATAATGGCCGTTCGGGTTGTTTTATGCGTTTCGGCCGACTCTGTTATAGCTGGTCGAGTTATTTTTTACATTTGGGGAGTGGTTTAGTATTTGGTTTTGCATTACGATCCAAGCTGGTATAAGAGTGTATTGTATTTATATAGTGGATAAGGATTGTAGGCGTTTTTATTCCTCGTAGTTCCCGCTTTTATCCTGGAGTATATGATTATGCCGTTTTATACGTAGTTACCCTCGTTTTAATAACAGTTTTTTTTTAAATTTTGTATGGTAATACTCTTTTACAAAGTCCTTAAGGTACAAATTTTTATACTCTGAGTTTGGTACGTCAGTAAGTTGTATTGTTTCAAATAAGGTCTTTATAAGGCGCCTATTTTTACCTCCTAGGGTATTAATTCCTCTAGTTCGTAATTAGATTCGTAAGGCTTTAGTAATGGTAGGATTTACCCTTTACTGTATTTTTAATATCTAAACCGAGAAATTATTATGGAATTCGTCTAGTAAGTTGGGTTTTTAAATTTGTTCCTCTCAGTAACGATAAATAGCGGCTAAAATGTATATATTTTCGATATAGGGTTTCAATTACTCAATTTGTAAATCGATGGTATTATCCCAGAGGCCCTGGTCGATTTCCTATATTATATCTTTTTTTATTTCTATATATTTAACCAGGATATTGAAGAAAGCTGTAGCTTCTTTCAATGTTGTTGGATTTGAGGCTATAGTTACGATTGTCTCAGGGAGTTTATAAGATGTGTTAATGTGTGGTAATCTTGTGATGTGTTTGGGTATATCCAAAACTTAAGGTAGTTTGGTGAATACAAAGTGAATAAAGTAATTAAAGCGATCGGAATAGTGTTTACTAGCATTTATTAGTACGAATAAATTTTAAACGATACGTAATTAATACGTAATTCTAAATACGTTAAGCGTTTCGAATTAATTTTATTAGCGTTCATAATGTTATATTAGTTAAACGATTAAAAAAAACTTAAAATATTATAGGTATTAAATTTAGAAAATATAAAGGCGAACCTAAGCAAACTAAGCATAAATAGTACAAATATAGGTAATTGAGTAAGGCAAGGGAAATGTCGAGTTATTGTACTTCAGGGTGCGTTGGTTTGTTTGTATTAACGTGTTGTAGCAGAACTTGGTAGAGAGAGTCGATTGGTTACTTGATGTGTAATGGATTTTGGTGGGGCGATCGGGTTGTTCATTTATATGCAACCGATTATATTTTTTTTCCTTTCTAATACAAGTAATTCGTAAAAAAAAAAATCAAACAGGTCCTAATAAAAGATTTCGAAACTTGGTGGTTTTAGCTTACGTAGCCTGGTACGTAATGTGACGTTTTCCAAAAAGTGCACAGGTATGTCAAACCGTTAAACAAGGGTTAATATTAGCATAATGGAGCTTTTAACAGATAAAACGCTAAATAAAGGTTGATAGTATCGTGTTAAAGTTTTCATTTTTTAAGTTAATTGATTTTTACAATTTTTATATACGTTGACATGTAATTTTTGTTAAAACGAAATATTAGAGTATAAACAGTTAGGACCATTATAACATCCTATTATAGGTATTCAACGTATGTTTGTCTCTCTTTTCCTAAACTGTTTATGATCGACCGAGTCGGATGCTAATCAGTGTCGGAAAAAGTTTAAACCTATGATATTCACATGAACATGAAGTCCTTAAAAAATAATTAGAATAATTGGTAGTTGTAGTATGAAAGTAAGATAATATGTATAAAAAGAAGTATCCAAAGGTGTACGTCACAGGTAAAGGCTTATAAGTCCTCTACCTAAAGCGTATCACTTTGAAATACTCCTTTTAAACCGATCCACGCATTGCCGTCAGTCTGAAATAACCATTCCAGATCGACCTATGCATGATGCACTTTACGTCCTGCAAGAGTGCAGCCTGCAGGGGGACACGTTACCATGCACCCTGCAGGAGTGTACCCTGCAATACAGTGCACTGCTACTTAGTCTATATATACTATCTATGAGGGTATATAGTAATATTGACAATGAAAGTATAGGAAAAAAATGAAAAGGAATGGCCCGAAACCGCAATCCGAATAAAACTATTAACGAAATACCCCCTAAAACGACGAATCTGAACCGCTTCTAATTTTGAACCACCCCCTAAATTACGTATTAGACCCGCTCCTACCAAATAAAAACGACTCGCTTATACCAATTATACTCCTACCTCGCCGCTGGAGCCGCCACCTCAGCGAGAAAATTAAAAAACGCTCTGGGACCTTTACTGCAAATTCTTTTATTACTTAAAAGGAAATGGCAAACTGCGAACTTAGCTTGAAGTTTCGTTACGACGGCATTATTACTGCTTTAGGTACTCTTTTCGAATAATCCACCTAAATAATTTTTTTTACCTTAATCGAATAAAGCTTATTTCAATTTAAACGATTCAATCCGGAGATTTACAGCGCCTATCGAATTTTTCCCACTCTCTTCATTTACGAAACTAAGAATAAAACCGGAAAGTTTTTCGAAAAAAACCTATCTAGTTATTAAAGGCTATAACAACGATGGCAAAAAGAATATTATCACCTAGTTGCCTACCTTATAACGGGCTAGCTACCATTTGATATTTACGCTCGCAACCTCTTTTAATATACCGTATAACTTATATATCGAACTTCGTAACATAACGTATATAAACATTTAATTTAAAGAAAGGTTTAAACGACGTATTTATACCAATATACCTAAGGATTTAAAAAACATTACCTACTTAAAACGAACTTACGTATTATAAAAAATATAGTTTGGATAAAACAAGTATTAAATTATATAACGCTTACCAAATGTATTATAAGAAACGATTTAGGATAAGTTATGCGACTTTCGATCCGTCTTTGTCAATATTAATAATCCGCTTTAAAGGCTTTGAATTAATGGGTATAAAAAGGGACGACAAATTAAAGTTGTGTAACGTTTCGTTTTCCGCATTTAAGGGTAAAAAAACTTTTAGAGGCTGGCTTCAAAGCGAAACTTAAGATATACCCAACGGAAAACTATATAATCGATTCTAATAACGTTGCTATTACTTCTCGGAATGGCGTTTTGTGCCTGACACAAAATGGGTAATTAGATAAAGTTACCCTTATCGTTTTAAATAGCGTAAAACGGGACGAGTATAGATGTTAATGTGTACGTAACGTTTGGGTAGTATTTAAAATACAACCGAAAACGGTATTTAATTTTTTGGTCGCCGCGTAATATTAAACCGCTCCGACAGATAATATATACAAGCCGTTTAATAAGCGCCTTTTATGGTAAATGTATATTTCAAAGATCTTTTTGTAATTTATGCCATTAAATATACGTATCATAAAATTCTTTGTTTTTACTAACTTCTCATTCGCTAGTAACAACGACTATAGTTCGCAGATAAGTTTTATTTTAGTTTTCGATAATGAAATACCGGTTCGAAACGGTTTTACTAAGGATAAAAGGGTTATAAAAATCATTTTGACTTTATAAATATATAGTATAATTAAAGGTTTTGATTCGGGTATTACCATAATAATAATGGACCGAATAATTATTTTCAACCTTAATTTATGCCCTATCACTCTTATTGTGTATACCAACTCCTTTTTGCTTTATGAATGCCTGGTTAAACTAGGTATTACGAATGAAAAGCGGTAAATAATCGACATTATCGTATTACGCGAGTTATATAAGCGCCGAAAATTCGAAGAAATAAGATAAATCGATAGAAAATGAAACTCGATAAACTTAATAACAAAACCTACACCAAACGAAAAGTTCAAAACGTTTATAACGATATATAAGTTATTTGTTAGTGTGATTAAAAAGGGTTTACGACTTTAATAGGCTATTTAATCACTTTCGCCTATTTAAAGCGGTTCGAAATTAGCTATTCGTACCGTTCCCCGATTTATACCTTCATTTAACCCGATTATTTCACGTCGTTCCCAGCATTTTGTTACTTTTTGCGTTTCATGCCTCAAACTTGACGATTTTCTCATTTTTCCTCTATATAAATCTACTGTTTCGGAACGCTCGTAAAATATGGTTTATTTCAATTTATACCTTTTAGCCCAATGATTCCTTTTCCTTTTTCTTCTTCTTGGTTCTAATATACGACTTCGCACCGATTTTTAAATATTTCCACCCTTTGCTTTACATATTCTGAACTTATCAGGCATTTTACTATTTACCATTTTTATTTTCATTTATGATATCACACCGATTTTGTTATATTGCCTCTTTTTGTTTTATATACTTCAAATTATATTTGTTACTTATTAGCAATGTTTTAAGAAGAGTAATAATTTTAATGTGGTCGGATGCATCGGATCGACCGTAAAGAGTAATTAGTTATTATTGAAAGGAGAGAGAGTAAGCGACGCTGTTGCTTCTTTACCATCTTCTCCGCCGACCTCCCCCTTTATATTAGCGTTAACGCTATTACTGCTATCGATTTCACCTGCGCCAGCGGGGATGTGGCCCTATACCTTAGGACGTATACCTTTAGACAAAGACGTAAGAGGGTTTTTATTCTTTTTATTGCGACGCTCGATAACGTTGTTCAACTCACCTATGTAGTATATACGTAGGCCCTGTTTTCAGGTGATAATAGTAATTACTGAATCGTTGGACCGCCGGTTAGCGCTTAGTATTAATTAGTATCAACTTATTTTGGTTATTTGAGACTACGTTCATTTTTCGGAGCGTACCGAATATTGTTTTTTTAATTAAATAAATTTTTGGGAATCGGTTGAAACTTATTATAAAGCCGACAGGCGCGTAATACCGCTACGGCTTATGGCTCCAGGAGTAGCGGAACGGGGGTGTATTCGTTGCTAATCTGCTTATAACGGTGGTAACAAGCTGAAAGATCCCTGCTTTCGTAATAATCGTGAACGGATTTACCAGCGGCCGCGGACGCAAGACACGGAACGTAAGGCGTATCCATTTGCGGCCCGGGGTTACGAACCCAGATATACCACTTTAATACTTTACGCGTTAAAAAAGCTTCACGATGTATCCTAGCGATACGAAGTTTTAGGCGATGGAGCAGATCCGCCTCCTATTCCTTATTTACGAGAATAATAAAGGAATATATAAGGGTGGATTTAAGTAATAAAAACCGAGTAAAAGCTTCATAAGGTTACGTTTATGGCGCCAGGGGGGCTTTAAGGGTAAAGGGGTTTTAACTTGCAAAGAAAAGGTAAGGTTTATAACTTTAGGAGTCCTCCATTCCCCCCCTTAGGAATTTAAGGAAATGGGGGAAGGAGAGGGGAGGAGGGAAAGAGAGGGGTAGGTAGGAGAGGCTGGTAAAGGGGTAGTAGCGGTGGCGAAGGCTAATAGGGTCAGTAAAGGGGTAGCGGTGGTGACGGAAGCTAACGAGGCCGGTAAAAGGGCGGCGGCGGTGGCGGAGGAGAAGGAGGAGACTAAAGGTGAAGCGGCGGTAGCGGAAAAGAAAAAGGCTGGGGAGGCGGCGGCGGCGGGATTTGGTGGGGCCGAAAAGGTGGTAGTGGTAAGCGGAGCTTGAGGGGGCCGAAAAGGTGGCGGCGGCGAGCGGAGTGGCAGCTATGGATAAGATTGTGATCGATAAAGACTAGCTGTTAATGATGGTGGTGGTGGCAGCTGCGGTGGCAGCGGCGGTAGCACGGCGGTACTCCTGCGCCTTACAGCGCTTAGCTAATCTAGATTTGCGCGGCATCTATTAAAAGAGTAAAGTTAGTATATAGGTATCTGTTAAGTAACCTACTTATTAAAACGGTTTAGTTTGTTTAATTGAAATAAAGGTTAAGTTAAATTAGGATAGGAACTTATATTAACTAGTAGTACACGCTTTTAAAAGGGGAAAGAAAAGAAGTTTTACCTAGACCGATATCGATGTATCTTTTAATACTAACCAAAAAATACGTAACGGCGTAATTACCTTTACTCAATTACCCCTATAAATTTTACGCAATACACCCTTATCGGAAATAACGAAAAAAGCTATTAATAAACATATCGCCACCGTTTGACTACATTAACTAAGCCTTTATTGCAATTACCTCCGCAGCTAAAAACGACTAATTCGAACCTTTATAACTGATACCGAAACCACATTATTATTACAAAAACTATTAATTTGGACCTTTAAAACTAATGACACAATCTCACTATCATTATAATATTACGTCTATAAAATCGTTATAACTTCATTATCGCTACTAAGTTATAGGTACAGAAATATAAAGAAAAAAGAAAAAAAACCTATATGTATATTACTATATACATTTACAACTAGTATACATAAGCTAAGTAGCAATACATTATATTGCAAGGTACACTCCTGCAAAGTACATGATAATGTGTTACGTTACACGCTATACTATTACAAGACATAAAGTGAATTATGAATGGAGCGGTCTCGAATGAGTATTCCAGAGCGTACGGCAAAAGGGCCACTGCTCGGATAGGAGGTTTATAACCTCCCATCCGTGGCGTGCACTCTCAGGAATACTTTTTCCGACTGATCTATCCTTTTTTTTACTACAACAATACCAATTTTATGAATACTATTCTACTCATTTTACTTCACGTGAAATAGGCAAAGACCTTACCGATAGGAATAGTATATTTATATTATTTAATTTGTTTGGAAGTATCGTCTCCGTTAATAGTTCATCCACCTTTTAAGTTAATCATTTACTCTAATTAGGCTTTCATAAAAAAAAAAAAGGAGTATTAGATATAGTATATTACTTATTCGTTATTACGTTCGGATAGAGGGTAACAAGTCAAACAACAGCTCAACTTATCACGAATCTAATATCTTTTACCACTTTTACGACGATAATTTTTATAGTTCACAGGTACGTTTAAGTATTACTCTCGTTGATATCAGTATAGTTGTAGCTCACAGTCCGAAGCTATTAAGCCAGATTTTGAGTATTGAGAGCGCCTATATTTACGATCGATATAATGTATCAATACGTGATCTTCTTTCTTTATATTATGAAAATCATCAGCTTAGTGATATATACAAAGCAACTTTAACATATGTGTCATTACAGTCGGAAACGAAAACCTAAATTAGTTTAAAAAACTTTTACAGATAGCATTTAGACGTCAAAGGTTGTATTTAAACTCACTAACGCTTGTAATAACTACCTGTACCTACTTGAAAAACGTGGCTTCGCCAACGTATAACTTCGATATCGCTTACTAATATAATGACAGCTTATTGAACATTTAAATTAAAACATTCATCCGTATTTCCTCCTTCTTCTTCTTTGTTATTATTGTTGTTTACCTTGTAGTAGCCCAATATATATGATATTACGCTAGGTGGACATCGTATTCTAAATAATATTTTATGCCGTTATAAATCTTTTGAAAGGGTTTTACGCGAATTAAAAATATTAGGTAGTAATTCTTAGCATACTCTATGAGGATTTTAGGAAATAGTAAGCAAGAACCAGAAAAAAGAATCTATATTCAGTTGTAAATATTTAAAAAAGGTATTATCTTCGTATCATAAAGGTTATAAAGCAATCCATTATACTTTTTTACGTTATTCTAAGTTGTAAAAAAAATCCTTAAAAGCGTTTAGTAAATATTAACTATTTCAATAGGTTTTGGGGAAAAAATACGATATTCGTCCTAGTGTTAGTTAATGTTTCCTATCAATTTAAGCTTTTAAGCCACCGAATCGCAGTGTTAATAGTTATTACTAGTTACATAACCCAAGAAGTAAAGTCATATAATAAAACTTGTAGTAGGGTCGCGTATATAGGCCTACCTACTATAGGAAGCTTCGTCTTAAGGAATTTAAAAATTTTGCACGAAAGGTTAAGGGGTAAACAAGACTAAGCTGTAAGCGGGATTTTAAAGAACTTGACAATTTTTTTAATTTAATTTATGGCGATGACATCAATACCTTTTTCCGCGTTGGAGGACGTTGCTTTATGTACTCTGCCGCCGTTAACGGTGTACTCCTCATTGTTACGTAAAGGTGATAAGCTGCCAAACAAATTAATAGGTCCTTTATCTTTAATGCGTAAAGAGGTTTAACTTGATTAAGGGTTAAGGTGAAGTCTCTTAGAACGTATGTAAGTGTGTTAAAGGTCTTTAATACTCTTTATTTTAGGTCGTAAGTCTTAAAGGTATTCTTCAAGTTGAGTTAATTCGAAGATGGTTTTTGCCAACTCAGTAAAGCTTCTTTCTAGTATGTATATCCTTCGTCGTTGAAGTTCTGACTTTAATTTGAACTTAACGGTTTTTTGAATCGCTTTTCATATGTTAATTGTCCAGTTGTTAAAGAACTTACAATATTTGTGGACGATGTAGTCTTCGGGGTCAAGTTTTTCGCCGCTGTTCTACTCGAAGATGTAATAGACAATAAAGTTAATTAGGTGTTTTTCGGTTAAATCTTTGTCGATATTTTGGCTTTAGAGGTTTTTCTCGTATTGTTTGGAAAAAATTGATCTTAGAACTTCGATTACCTTTGATAGTTTTTAATAAGGTGACATTTGGATGTTTAGGATGGTGTAAGATTTAGTTGGCAAGGGACTTGGCAATTCGGAGCGTGAAAGTTTGGTAATTTAGCAAGAAGTCACGAAACGTGTTTTTTTTTTGGTGCGACTTGATGATTCTCGGTATTGTTTCTTAAAGAAGCGATTTTGACGATTAAATTGGTATAGGGGAAGATAAAAGAGTGAAATAGGGGCAAAGGTTTAGTGTAAAGAGTAAGGTTAGAGGTTTTTTATTGTTATTGATGGAGGTTGAAAGTTGAAAGTTGTAGGCTGTAGGACCTAGTTGTTTTTGCAGTAGTAGCACCTGCAGTTGTATTAACTTAGCCATTTGCTAACTTGTCGGTTTGAGACTTTTAGCGGTTAATTTTAACGCTTTCCTTTGAGAAGTATTTGGTGAAAATTTCTTAGTGTGTTTAATAGCGATACCATCGCTACCTTTAAGTTGCCGTAAAAACCGCCGCAACTTCAAAGTCCTTTTTACTTAATGTCATGAAAACGACGTAGTTTGTAGAGGATCTTCGCAATAATCTTTCTTTTATCTTAGCCGCCGTATATCGTAGAGCGTAACTGGAAAGTATTTTTTAATTTTACTTAGCTTATCCGTGCTTAACCTATTAAGCATTGATTAGTGTTGGTAAGTTTTGCCTATGATAAGTTTCTAGACGTTGTAATGTTGTCGATTTAATAGTTCGACGTAATAGTAGTATTTCATGGTCAAGTGGTAAATGTATTATTTTAGTTTGGTAGACAGCTAGCTAGTTTACATAGTAATTTGTATAGCTAATTGCTTGGCTCGTTCACTATTGTAAAGTGTGCGCATCCGTATTTTACTTGAAGCCAATACTCTAAGTCCACAAGCAATATACTAAACTTGCAGTCGGTAAAGTCAACTTTATCATAAGTAAAGTTGATCTACTGCACTGCAATTACTACTATTCCAAAATATACAGAACTTCCTAAAAGGCGTTCTTTTATATTAATTACTTCATATATTTGTACTACGAATGTTGGTTTTGATAAAATTACTGTCGGTAGGTTCCAAGTACTTATTCACGTTCAAAGGTAAGTAGAAGAGTAATCGTTGGATTGGTATTGTAGTATAAAGTAAGATAATGATCGTAGAAGAAGTATCTAGAGGTGTACACCACAGGTAAGGGTTTATAAGCCCTCGACCAAAGCGTACCACTCTGGAATACCTCTTCTAAACCGCTCCACGTATTGCTGTTCGGTCAGGAATAGTCATTCTAAACCGCTCCATACATGATATACTTTACGTCTTGCAAGAGTGCAGCCTACAGTATGATACGTTATCGTACACTATACAGGAATGCACTCTGCAATACAGTGTACTGCCACTAGATTTATATATACTATCTATAAGGATATATGGTAATATCCATATAGGTAATCTTTTTTTTTTCTTTAAATACCCAAAACCCAATAGTGACAATGTAGTTGTAACGATTTTGTATACGTAGCCTTGTAATAATAATGTGGTTATAAAAGTTCAAATCTTCAGTTGCCGTAGTAATATTGTTGTTGTAATATTAATTATAAGAATTCAGAATTAAGAGTTTTCGTAATGATAGTGAGGTTATAGGGGTTTGAATTAGCAAATTTTAGTCGCGGTAGTGATTGTAATTCGGTTAAAATTAATAAGGTTTGCCGCGGTAGTAATTGTAATTCGGCTTTAATTGATAAAGCCAAATGGAGGCGATATAATTAGTAATAGCGCCTTTCGTTGTTTTTAATAAGGGTAATTACGTAGGTATTATAAGGGGTGATTATGTAAGGGTAAATACGCAATGACGTGCTGATTTAATAAAAAAAGATATATTGTTATCGGTCTAAGTAAAACTTCTTTTTTTTCCTTTTAAAGGAGCATAGTTCCAACTAAAACAAATTCCTATCCTAACTCAACCTTTATTTTATTTAATTAAACCAAGTTGCTTTAATAGGTAGGTTACTTGACTAATGCCCATGTATTAACCTTTATCGAATAGATGCCGCGTAAAAATAGAATATCAAAGCGCCATTTAATGAGAAAGCGTCGGCGTGCCGCCGCTGCCACCACCAACAGCCGGCCTTTATCGGGAACAATCTCGTTAATAACGGCTACTTCGCCCGTCGCCGCTACCCCTCTCAGCCCTACCGCCGTCACCCCGTTTTCTTTCGCCGCCACCGCTACCCCCCTAAGCCCTGCCACCGCCGCCACCTCGCCTTTTTCTGCCGCTGTAGCCACCCCCTCCCCCCCTCTCTCTCATTTCCCTCCCCCTTACCCAACTCATAAAAGGAGGAGCAGGGGGCTCTTAAGGTTATAAACCTTACTCTTTCCCCTCGAGTAACGACCAAATACCTGTAGGGAACCCTTTACATTATAAACGTAACTTGGCGTAGCTACGTTAGGGTTTGTATATCTTAAACACGCCTGTTCATATACTTTGGAATTTTTTCCCCCTAGATAAACAACGCGAAGTAGATCTGTTCCACCGCCTTGAGTTTCGTATCGTTAGGGTACGCTGTAAGGTCTATTTAACGTATACAGTATGAAAGCATCATACCCAAGTCCATAGTTCTGGGCCGTTAATAAATACACCTTACGTGTTATATATCACTTTTACAGCCGCGAGTAAGATCGTTAACGATTATTACGAAAACGGGGGTCGTTTAGTTCGTTACTACCGTTATAAAAGGATTAATAACTCGTACGCCTCCGTTCTAGTAGTTATAAAACCGTATATCGAAACCGTATTACGTACCCGCTGGATTAATAATAAGTTTTAACCGAACTTTAAATTTTATTTTCAATCGAAATACAATGTTTAAAGCTTTTCAAAAAAGAATCGCGTTTACAAATAACTTAAATGAATTGATATTAATTAGTAATAAATGTTAACCGGTGGTTTAAGGAGTTGGCGACTGTCCTTACCGCCCAAAAACAGGGCCTAAGTATATATTACGTAAACGAGTTTAACGATATTATCATACCTCTCTGTAAAATGGGTAATACCCCCCTTATATCTTTGTCTATGGTTATACGACGTAAAACATAAGGTTATATCCTTACTAATACTAATAACGTCGATAACGATAATAATAGTAACGTTAGTACAAAGGAAGAAAAATACGGGGAGGATAATAAAGACGCGACAACGTCGCCCTCTCCCTTTAATAGTAAAACAATGCCCTTTGTGCCGGGACGGAGTATCCGGCTATAGTAAAGTACGCTATATAATAATGCTATATCTCTTTACAAAATATTGTTTACAAGCAATAAATATAACTCGAAATATATAAATTAAGAAAGATACTATACCAAAAGTAATATAATATTATAGATTAAAACAAAGTAAGGTAAATAATAAAATGCCGAATAAGGTTGAAGTATGTAAAACAAAAGGTGAAAGTACGTAAAAAGAAATCCGGAGTTCTAAATTGGATCCAATGTAAAAAGAAAATGGAGTCGAATTACATAACTTAAAAACGTAATAATATGCCGGAAACAACGCGAAATAGTAGATCCAAGTAAAGGAAGAAAAATGGGGGGACAGAAAATAGGGTTAAAGTATATAAAATAAAAAAAGGAAGAAGTTGGAAACGGCTTGAAATAGTAGTGTTAAACAAAGGCATAAATCGGGGAGCGGCGCGAATAGCGAATTTCCGACCGTTTTAAATAGTAGAAAGTAATATAGTAGCCTATTACGTTCGCAAAACCTTTTCAATCACATTAACAAACAGTGTACTTATCGATATAAACGTTTCCAGTATTCCGTTCGGGGTAAATTTAGTTGGCGCGTCTATTAAGTGAGATTTACTATCGATTTATCTTATTTCTTGGATCTTACGACGTTCGTATAATTCGCGTAAAATTATAATATCGATTATTATCCGCTTTCAATTCTTAATAATTAATTTGACCAAACATTTATTAAGCGAGAAGAAGTTAGTGTATATAAGAAAAGGGATCGAGAGTAAACTAAGGTTGGAAATAATTATCCGGACAGTTATAGTTATAATAATATCCAAACCGAAACCTTTAACTATTTATAAGTCTCCGAGGCTAAAATACTTGTCTTAACCTTTTTATATTTGGTAAATCTTTAATGGATAATGTTTTTATGAAGCATAAAACTGTTTCATGCCGGTATTTCGTTACCGAAGATTAGGACGAAACCTATTTATAAACCATCATCGTTGTTATTAGCGAAAGAGCCGTTAGTAAAAAAAAAAAACAGCTTTGTAATACGTAGATCTAACAATAAAAATTCTAAACCGCGTTTTGAAAAATATATTTGTTACAAGAGGCTTTTGTTAAACGCTTTACATATATCGTCTGTTATAGCAGTTTAGCATTATATGGCGACCGAAAAAGTAAATGTCGCTTTTAGTTATATTATAAAAACAACCTTAACGCCACGTACGTATTGAAATTCATATTCGTCGGCTTATTTTACGTTATTCAAAAGGATAAGAGTAACTTTATTTAATTACCCCTTTTAATTTAGTCCTAAAACGCCTTTCCAAAAAGTAATAGTAACGCTATTGAAATCTATTATGTGGTCCTTCGTTAAATACGTCTTTGATTTCTTTTTTAAGCCGAGTTTTAAAAGTTTACTTTCCTCAAATACGTAAAACTAAACATTATATAATATTAAAGTATCGTCCGTCTATATATCCGTTAATATAAAGATTTTCAAACGGGTTATTAAAACCAATAGATACTGGTCGAAGATTAAATTAATTATTTTGAGCCGTTTCTTATGATGTCTTTAATAGGTGTTATTTTAGTAAATATCAGTTTTAGCCAAATGGTAGAGTGGTTTCATGATACGTAAGATCGTTCCGAACAAGTGATATCACTTAAAAAAATTTAATATGTCGGTATAAATTGGTCGTTTAAACCATTCCTTAAATTAGGTATATGCCTATGTTATATCTTAAAGTTTGACATACAGGTTATACGGCACATTAAGAGAGGCCGCGAATGAAAAATTCAGACGGTAATTAGCTTTTTGTAATATAGGCAATTAGGTTATAATATACGTTTTGCCTTCTTTATTATATCTTTTAATAACTAGTTGAGTCTCTTCGTAATTTTTACCGGTTTTATCTTTTACTTCGTAAACGAGGCGTTTTTGAAAAATTTTATAGGTGTCTTAAATAGTTGGATCGAACCGATTAAAGCGAATAACGCTTTAGTCGATTAAAGCTAAGATCTCTGTTTAGGTAAATTTTTCGAACGGGGCACCCGAGGTGGTAATAATGCTCTTTTAACGAAGTTTTAAACTTAAATATCGATTTGTTATTTACTTTCACGTAATAAAAGAGTTTTTAATAAAATTTCCAAGGCGGTTTTAAGTTTTCGAGCCGAGGGGGCGCTTTCGGAGACGTGGTGTTAATAGGGTTAATATAAATGGGCTGTTTTTATCTGGCGAAAACGGACTGGATACGTAATTCTGGGGGTAAGCTATATTTGGAAGCGGTTTGGATTCGTTGTTTTAAAGGGTATATTACCAATATTTTTATCTGTTTTACGATTCCAGGCCGCTCTTTTTCATCTCTTTTTAGTATTCCCGTACTATTATCTAAAGAAACAAACTTAGCTATTCGGAAAATTAACAAGAATGATATAACCTTTAAATACATTACTTATTCAAGGGTCAGTTTATCTATCCTTCGTTTTCCTAACCAATATTTCGAATTGTAATAATAGGTTTAAAACGCCGGTTTTACGTAAGCTATTTCTTATGGTTAACGGTTTGAATACGTCGTTTCTAACCCGTAAGGAGCGTAATGCTGTCGTAGCTTTTACTATAGTCTTCGCCCTTTACATCGTGGATAACGATGATACGAAATTTATATGAATCCTTAGGTAGGTATTGAAAATAGGGAATGTAGAGATAAATCTACTTAAGCCAAAAGTGTGATTAACGGCGTTAACCGCTATGTAAAGGATAGATTCCATAGAATCAATACCCTTAAATTCCTTCAATAACACCGCATACGTTTTTTTAAACGATCTGTAATACTGTTTACATTTCGCAATACCTTATAGAGTTTTTATTAAAATTTGCTTATACTCGTTGCCGGCTATCCGAACCTAAATACGTTATTCGGTAAAGTTAAAGGCTATACCAGTGTCGTATATAATCTAATCTGGGGGCCCTAGGTAATCGATAAACTAATAGTTAATTAAAGCGTCCCAATAATTTGTAACGAAAACGCTTCGTATAAATTTAGCGGCTTAAACCGATTTTACCGCGTCGACGACGTAAAGGACCGTTTAACTGTTTAAATATATAATATTAATAATTACTTTGTAGTTAAAGTTTATGTCATTTTAAAAGCGAAACTCAAACCGTTATAAAGCTCATATGTATAGTTAACATTTATAATATAACTTCTCGATAGCTTTAAGTACATATTTTCTTCCATCCGTATAACCTACGACGTAAAGCAGGCGTAAAAGGCGTTTTACAACCGGGTATCTGAATCGTCGGTATGAAGTTCGCAATTCCGACTACGTTAAATAAATAACCTTAATTTTATGTGCTTCGGGAAAAAAAAACGAATAGTTGAATTTAAGCCGAAACGGTATAAATACTGTATCCTAAACAAGAATAAGTTAATTCGTTGTATTTTGAACCTTAATTCCAAACTTATTTATATAGTTAATAAAAACAGAAATATTATTTCAAAATTTATCATATAAAACTTAACCGGTACGAAACGCGTATTTATAATAACCGTTTCGAGCAATAATGCTTTTCCTTTACTAAATAAGACCTTTCGGTATTTTCCTATGCGATTTAGCTAAAACTTCAAAAACCTCGCCGCAAGCGTTTAGAATTATCGCTTTCCTACCGTTAAAATTTTGACTACACTGGTATCGGGCATAATACCCTGAAATCGATTGCCGTATTTGTTAAAAAAACGTGAATTACAACATTATATATGCTTTAAACACTCCGTTTACGCAATCCAAACCTGTAATATATATAAAAGAAGCGTTCTATAAGCTGGTAAAAATACGCTAGGCGGTTTCATCATCATAAGCTACTAGGTAAATATCATTACCCTTAAGGTTTTCTTTTCTGAATATGTATTAGTATAAGTAGATGTTAAATCTATTATCTTCACTTTTGCACTTGGCTACGTATACTTTAAGATTAGCTTTTATCTGGTCTTAGAATATATAGTGGGCGCAAATTATCATTCAATCCAGATTTACTCATAAACGGAGTGGTTAGTAAACTAATAACCGAACTTACCGTATACGATACACTACTTTTACAAACCTGTGAGGCTTTGTATGCCTTTTCGTAAGTATTAATATAACCGTGGTATATTTCGCCTATTTTCGAACAAACGTCTCTATCCCTTATTACTAATATTCTCTTTTTAATATCTGTACTTCAGGCGCTCGTTTTACTTTAGATGACCTCTAAATCTTCGATTCAAAACGTAGTAAATATTATCGGCAAGGTTTACTTTAGTAATTTGGCCTTCGCTCTTAGTCTCATTAGCTACAAATGTTAATCCAAGGCTTGTTTATCAGCGTATAAAGGTTTTGAATGACGTTTTAAAGCTTATATAAAGATCCTCTAAGTTGTTTCCCAGTTTAAAAAGAATAAGGTCGAAATTCGGGTTTCCGCGATAAGCTTTCGTCACTGTTTGGATAAACAGTTTATTACCTTTGTATTTCGGTTAAAGGGCTGTCTAACACTTTCGGAACTTAGTTAATAAGGCGGTAAAGATTTCTTATGGGTTTTTATCGACGTTTTCCTATTGGTTTTTCATGAATTTCCAAATTTTATTAATTTAATACCTATCATAAAGTTCGTGGTTAATCTTCGTATCAAAGTAGAATTTAAAGCTGTTATAATACTTCACAAATATATCCATCTATGTAAAGTGATATATATACCATTTTTGAATTTACCTGAAAAGTATACCAGGTAAAATAATATAAAATTATAATAATTTAATGTCTAGTCTTTTATATATATTAAGTATAGCTCTTATTTTATTATAAAGCATATCGAATGGTTTACCACTATAATTCTTTTTATCCTAAAGCCTAACGAAGTTTATAAAATTTATATAATCTCTCCTATTAGTATGAAAACGGTGCGGTAAAAGATTATGGTAAGAGTCGTGATTAGTGAGCATTGATCCGTAAGGCACGTATTAGTATTTTACGCTGCTTGTAAATTCTTTGAACGTGTTGTTTTTTGTGTTTCGGCCGTTCCCACTATAGTCGATCGGGTTGTTTTTGGTATTTCTACTGCTTCCATTATAACCGAACGGGTTATTCTCAGTGTTCGGAAAGTGATTCGGAATTTGGTTTTTTTTTACAGTATATACCAGTGTAAAGATGTATTATAGTTATGTAGTAGATAAGGATTATAATCTTTTTTGATTTTAGGGGATTTAGCTTTTGACTTAAGGTGTAGGTACAAAATTAGGACGTCTTATGCCTCGTTACCTTAGTTTTAATAATAAGCTTATTCAATTCGTAAAGTAATACCCTTTTATATATTCGGTTAAGTATAAATATTTATCTTCTTAATTTCATACGTTGATAAGTTGCGCTATTTCGAATAGGGCTTTTATAAGGCAGCCGTTTTTACCCTCTGTAGTATTAATGCCTTTAATTTATATTTGAATCCATAAGGCTTTGGAAATAGTAGGATTTAATTTTTACTATATACCTAACGTTCAATTCGATTTTTTAAGAAAAAAATCTAATAAATCTGGTCCTTAGGATGTTTCCTCTTTTTAGCGTAGCATAACGGCTAAGATATATATATTGATTATATAGGGTTTTAGTTCCTCAATTTGCGTGTCGATAGTGTTGTCCTAAAGGCCTAAATAGATGTCGTATATTATAGGTTTCCTAATTCTCATATGTTAGACTATAAAATCTAAATAATCGTTAACTTCCTTCAGTATTATTAGTCTTAGCTCTATAGCTGTAAGTATTAAAGGCGGTTGGAAATAGTGATTCCTGTATATATTCGGCTTGAAGGAGCGGCGTGAATTCGTAATTTAGCGTCGTGATTGGATTTGAATACATTAAGATTTCAAAATTCGGGGTCTTTTAGCAAATATAAAGTAAATATGAAAATAAAAACAGTTGGAATAGGGTTTACTAACGCTTGACAATACAAATAAATTTCAAATGATACGTAAATAAAACGTAACTGTGAATTAATTCGGCGTTTTCAACTAGTTTTGTTGGTGCTTAATAACGGTATGTTAGCTAACTGGTTATAAAAACTCGAACGTTAAAAAACCTAAATTCAAAATATATAAAGCGAACATAGGAAAGTAAACAAGGTAGAGATATTTAAAGGCGAATAAGGCAAAGAAAGTGTAATTATAAAAAGATGTATTATATGGTCCGATAGTTGGCAATCGGTCTGGATTAATGTATCGTAACCGCTTTTACTAGTGCGAGCGGTCTGGATAGTGCTTTTGTAACCGCTTTTAAATTAAGCGAACGGTTTGGATAATACGTTTGTAACCGCTTGTAAATGAAACGAGCGGTTCAAATGGTGTGTTCATACCCGCTCTTATATTTTTCGAACGGTGTAGAATGTTGAAAATCGAATTGGTTCTAACTAAGGGTTACGAAACTTAGTGATTTTATCTTACATGGCCTGATACCTGATAAGACGCTTTCTAAAAAGTGCTCGAGTATGTTAAAGCGCCAAATAAGGGTTAATAGTAGCGTCATAGAGGTTTTATAAAATATAACGCTAAATAAAAGTTAATGATATTGTATTAAAGTTATCATTTTCAAAGGCACTTAGTCTTTATATTTTTTATACACATCGATGTGTAATTATTTTAAAAATAGAATGTTGGAACACAAATAATTGTATCCGCTATAACATCCTGTTATAAGTATTCAACTTATATATTTTTCTTTTTTTTCTAGTGTTATGAACCAAGCACGTTAGCGAGTTAGGAAACAGGCCAGCATGCAGCTGAGCTACCGATAGTCTGAAATCCAACACGTCAAGCGAGGAACATCTCCCGGTGAGCCTCAGTGAGTACTGGTGAGCCTCAGTACTGAAGATGGTATGAAGGCCATAGGATATAAGGATACGGTCAGCACCATATAGATAGTATTTCCTTCATAGCTCTTCAGTTGTCAATCTATGTATTCAGTCTAAGTATATTCTGAATAGCCTCACGGCTTTTGATCATTACTTACACGGATGCGATATTGTTCACTCAGCACTTCTGCTACCTTCTTGATAACATAAACCCTCTGACACCTTCTATATACTCACGGGTATTTATTGTGATCATTACATCTAGGCTGATTGTAGTCCATCGGGTCGGCTACTAATCAGTGTTGGTAGTGTCTAAGTACTTATTCACGTAAAAAGGTAAGTAAAAGAGTAATTGTTAGATTGGTATTATAGTATAAAGTAATATGATAATTTTAAAAAAAGCATTCAGAGGTGCAAGCCACAAGTAAGAGTTTATAAGCCCTCACCCAAAGCTTACCACTTTGGAATACCTCTTCTAGACCGCTCCACGTATTGTCGTTTGGTCGGAAAGAGCTATTCTAGACCGCTCCATGCATAATGCATTTTGCGTCTTGCAAGAGTGCAGCCTGCAGTGTGATAAGTTATCATACACTCTGCAGGAGTTCATCCTGCAATACAGTGCACTATCACTAGGCTTATGAATACTATCTATGGGGTTATATAGTAATATCTACAATTATGCTTTATTGTATTTTGATTCACAATCCTATTTAAATTGTAATCATTATTCCAAAAGATACCGTTAATCTCTACACCCTTTTGAATGGTGTGTTATAAACGTTGTTATTATTCTTTAGTATCAATAATATTTCCCCCGACATCTTCAACTTTTAGTTAACGTTATAGGTAAACAATATATCTTATTCGTTACTATTTTCAGATTAGACGTTAAAATGTTATATATAAGCGTTGAATTTGATTTGGATTAATATATTGCTAAAATAATGAAGATGTCGAGGAAATTTCCTTTTCTTTTTGATACTATTATCAACCTAATAATTGAGATTCCCTTTCTCGATACTGTCGTATGCTTGATCTTGTCTTAAGATATAGAAAATGTAAGTTTTTCAGCGGTTAAACGAAATGAAAATCTTATTAATCAATGGGATAATCTTTTTTTTAAAAAAAATCTCTACCTTATTTAACATTAAAACGTCTTATCATACGAATATACTAAAAACTAGATATAAAATACACATTGACGTCACATACGTCTCTATAGATAAAAGACTTGTTATAATTTGAAATGAATTCTCAAACCTTTAGTGAAACTCAGGCCCAATCAAGCTTCTAATCGAGAAAAAAAAAGTTCTTATTAAAGGCTGGTAAAAACCTAAACTTTATCTTTATCTCTTCCTAATCTTATACCACGAAGAAGCCTTATTCGATTAATAGTTGAACGACTTACACAAGTAAAACCGTATGAAACATGAATAATATGCTGCAATTTACTTTGTCCATCTTTGTCGTACAGAAAAAGTTGAATCATTTCATGAAAAGTTGCGTGGTTATCAAGTTAAAACCTTTCAACAAATACGCTATACCAAGTAATTATCTTTTACTTCTCCAGGCAAATGTTTTCAACTTATTACGCGACGAAAAAAATATTTCGGTGGTTGTTGGACGGCTTTTATCGTTGAAATGTAGTCGATTCGAATTACTGTGGTCGAAGTAACTGGTGCTGCATTAAAATTGGTTGGTATGCGGTAAGTTCTCAATTTGGCAGACCGCTACCCGGCCTGCAAACTAATTTGTATGGCCAAATTCTTTCGCCTATGCCCCACTTTGATGTGGGAACCTGCTGTACTATATTTGCAGCTAATCCCACAAACTGCAGTCAACTTGCAGCAAGTACAATGAATTAATTATAAGTATAGTTGACTTGATTATACTACATTTGGCAGCTATTTCCATACTGGAGGATTTTCATTTTCTACCTGAATACTAGCGTAGCTTGCTACTAATTGGTGACAACCTTTGAAATCACTCCTTAGTTCGAAGCCAAACCCCTGTTAATTTCAGTTAATTTGTACTAAATCTGATATTAATTACAGGCTTTTGTTCCACCTTTTCGAGCCCTTTGTTTTTCAACTCCAGTATATAGGTTCTTTTCTACAAACATATACGTATTACGTATTTCACCACTTACGTACCTTTTGCTAGTAATTTAACTTATTGCTATTGCTATTGTTGCCACTGCCGCCACCATTACCGTGGTAGTTTTCGAGTTTGCCCGAGCCTCCCTGTTTGTTTACGTTACGTGTCGAGCGGCTTACGTAGTCCTCCATTCATATAGTTAGCTTATTGTTAACTATAAACCTTTTCACGGTGCTATTGGGCGTAGCCTTAGTTATAGCGTTGGTAGGGTTATCTTTGCCGTTAATTTACGAGAACTTATCGACTTTTATACTTTGTATACCTGTCTCAAAGCTATTACGTCTATTATTTGAATTTTTTATTAGTTATATCTAGATTGAATTGGTACTCGTAAAGGCTTCTGGGGTTTGTATACACCACTATAGGTATCGGAAACAGTCTCAGCTATTTGGTAATAATCCCTAACATATCATTAGTTACTATGTCAATGCTAAAGCTTGTTGTTATGTTGTATACCTCTGATGTCACAAGATAGTACCTAGGCTAGTGGTTACCAGGGATATAGCTCTGATAGTTGTCACGTTTTATCATGCCCTTATAATGCTCTAAAGTTATTCGGAAGCCGTATATGAGCATTCCCTCACGCGTTACGTAACCGACTCACTCCCTCCTCTACAACTATGTAACAGCTCCCTAGTAAGGGTTTCTCCTCTTTTCGTTATCGAGGTTTATAAATAGAATTCGACTACCTTAAACGACTGCTTTAGTCTTAATCCCTTTACATATAGCCCTATATTACTTTTTCTAATGATATCTTAGCTATTTGTCAACGGCTATAAGTTAAGGCTATATATTTTTAACCCTCAAAATCCAAACTTTAGTCCTTAAAATAGTTTTTCAACGTCAGTATTGAATAATAACTTCGAAATACCTTACCGAATTGATATAATTATTTTAAAACTTAATACGAACAATTTACCTACGTTTTATGTATAAAGATCATTAAGAAAAACCAAGTTATTCGTAATTAAGTTCTATCTCTAATATAAAGAAATAGCTATATAATAAATACGTTAACGAATATAATTCGTTAACTCGAAGTTGCAGAAACGCTTATATGCTCGAAATAAAAAAAACTCTTAAAAGGTCCTCATTACGTTATTTATGAACGACGTAATTAATACATCGTTTCTTATCAGAAACCACGTTAACTTTTCCGATAACAACTCCCTGAATTCCTTTAATTTACACTACGATATCAGAGCCATACTTAATAGGCGCTAACAACTTAGATATAAGTCACTTAATTAACTAGTTAAGTTCTTTAATATTAAATCCCGCTTTCTGGTACAAAAGGCTATAATATTACATAAGTTCCGTAAAGACAAAAAGTTTATTAATATTGAAAAATATATTTGAAAACATTATCCAATAATTAAAAGGCCTTACAAAAACCGTTATTAATGGTTATTACGCCTATAATGATAATGGTGGTATTAACTAGCCAAATATCTTTATAGCCATATTTAGCATCTATTACTACAACCTTAATGTGATTAAAGCTGTTATTACTCGACTTATGAATATATAATGAAAATACCGCAAGCGGTTAAACGTCTTTTTTAACGTTGAAAAGGCCTTGTTCGCAAAGATTGGTAATATAATCTGATAGTTTGCTGTTAAACTCGCTATATTAACAGAAATTATTGATAATATTCTAATTAATACGTTACTTCCCTTACAAATGCCCGTAATCTACAATAAATGGATTGCTTGCACCAAACTTATTAATAGGCCACTTTACAGCCTTCGTACTCGATACTGTAACACCAGTAATACTAACGTTAATACTGGGAGTGCTTTACGTAACAAAAATAACAATGGCCACGTATCTGCCCATAATAGACAAGGAAAATTTATTATAACTGATAGAAACGCCTTTAGAGTCGCTTTCAATCGATGCGCTACTTAGGTTAACTACTCGGAATTCTCCCGTTGTAAAAACCTTAAACTATGCTTACGGTATTACAAGAATAGCTATCGTATCAATATCTATCTATTAAACTAAATGTAATCCGAACGACTTTAACGCGAAAGCGGTTATAAAAATTTACTTTATTTCGGCTAAGGATTTTATTAACATTTAAAAGGGAAAAACGCAACTCCTATATATAGTCGCGAATAAAAATTGGAAAAACTTTGATTAAACTTGATAAATCCGTCGTAACTCTAAAATAACTCCCTCTTTATAGTCAATATACTTTATAATTTTATTTCATCAATCCACTCTTTAATAAGGATAGGTTATAAATGTTATAACACCGTCAATAAAAACTTTACTAACCGTTTAAAGTTATCGTATATTCCGTTTTGATACCGACGACTTGGTGAAGCCTTGTACTATGCAACCGGTTCCACCCTACAGCCTTTTCATTTTATTACATTTTTAAACGTCAACTTTAAAAAATACCAATACCATATATAAGTCTACAAAATTATTTATTTACAATATAACGTTAATTGACATAAAACTTAACAAAAAACCTAATAGGTAATTTATGCAGTTCTAAAATACATATTATTTCAAAAAGAAGCGAGTAATTATTACGTTTAAAAACGAAGGTTTATAACGATATAGAAAGAACTTAAATAAGTTGGCGTTACCATATTTATCGCTATGTTACGAAAAGTTCGAAGGGAATAAACAACTATTATACAATTTGCCGTTGTCTTTTTCAAAAATATCAATGAAACACTCGCCCCGAAGCTACAAATTTCCGTTAACGAAAAACTTCCCGATGCCTTTAAAGAGTTCGCCATATGATCGAATAATACCTTTAAGTACAAATTACTACCTCATCGTTTCGAAACCTATCAGGAAATTATCCTTTAAAACAACAGCTAAAGCTAACATTTGAAGGTTTCGCAAAGCTCGCTATACGATATATCGCGAAAGTAACCTTTTATATCGAGTAAAACGTTAATTTTGGTACTTAATCACGATTATATTAGAACGAATAACTCCTTAGCGGATACTGTTATATTTTTCGTCAAAACATCCGAAAATAAATTAAGATTTTATATCTATTATTGTCAACTTTATCTTATTATAAAATGAATTGCTACCGGTTTTCACTTATTATGTAATCGATTATAAATATCTTCTACGCTGAGTGGTTTACCAAATTAAATATTAAAATATCTTTTTGTAAGCTATATATTAAGGAGGAAAATGAATGGAGAACCGCGTTCTATATACACTTTGGATTTTTCGAATGATTCGTTACCCTTGTTAATTTTTTTAATACACTGGTATCCTTGTAACTCTATATAAAAATTTATTTACACTCCTTCTGGTATATTGTTTACTCTGTCTGGTATAATATTATTTTAATATATTCAAATGATATATTTAATAATGATTACACTCACGTTAAACAAGCGTTCAACGTTGTAAACATTACGTCCCTTAATTTGGACGTATCTAAATATAAATTCGTTATTTGAAAAACTAAATACCTGGGATTCGTTATAATATCTAACGTCGGTATTCTTATAAATCTGAAAAATCTACGATTTATCCAGGAGTGAATAGATTTTATGTTCGTTTTAAAAGTAAAGTTCTTTTTTCAATTCGTTAAATTTTACCGACATTTTATTCGCGATTGTTTTACGTTTATTAAACCCTTAATTCGGCTAAACAAAAAGGGTACTTTTTTTCCTTTAGGGATCGAAAAACGAAGTCGTTTTCGAATGACTTAAACTTAACTTTCTATTGAAGCTTATACTCGTTGAATAAAATCTCAACTGCGACAACTACAACAACTTACACTGGGTAACATATTATTTTCTTTGTTTATTTTTTACGGAATATATTTAAAAAATTTACGATCAGAAATTATTCAAAATTATCAACAATTTAAAATGGTAAAACGCGAAGCTTCGGATTACAAAACCTTAAAATACTTCACAATTATACGACGACATTTTAACGATAGATCCGTTCATCCGAACACCTTTTTTGTTCATTTTTTAATTAGTTTAGAATAACAGCACAAATTATATACGACTTAATACATTATTCTCCAAAACACTAGGATGTTTCTTACGGGTTTTCCGACATACGCTTATGGGAAAAGAAACTTGAACTTTTACGCCCTGAGTAGGCTGTTTATCAATGTTTCCGCGTACTTATATCTTCCCGTTAACCGTTGCTAACGAATTTATCCAGAAAAGTTATAAGCTTTTTACTAATTTCAAGCTTTAGTGTAATGAAAATACCGTTATTACCCGTAACGTGACCTACGCCCGATTACTTTGTATAATACATATAAACGACTGTAATTTCCTTATTATTATTCGTATTCATAACGATTAGGTATTCAAAGTTCTAATTTCGAAATATTTAGTAAATAACGATAATAATTTGCGATTTCGTAACTTTATTTGAGTAATCACTTACAAAACGCCTATTACCATGTTTATATAAATTAATTATAACTTACTTTTTACCGGCTACCCAGGTCGTGACGCTATTATCGTTATTCTTTATCAATGTATTTTTAAACCGGGTTACATCACGTTATTCGGAGTTTTTATCATAATAATGATATTTATGGGCGTATAACATATTAAAAATACTGTTGAAAAAACTTTTTAAACTCCTTTCGATGTTTCAAGTAACTTCAAAACGAGCTTTTTATCAACTTTATAATCGATTCCACTTAAAAACGTGCCGGTAACTCATGTTACGGTATAGTTATTACGGACCGTTGAAATAAAACTATTACCTTAAAAGTTATACCTATTATAAAAGCCGAAGTTTATATGGAGCGGTTTTGAAATTATTATTTACAATTTTACAAATTCTCTAGTATGGTTATTAATAACCAGAGGTCGAATTAAGGCGATAGGATTTAAAAACGACTTTATAACTTAATAAAAGTAAAATAACGCTTCATTACCATTTTAACTCAAAAACCAACTACGGGACTGAACGCGTTAATTAAAAAGCTTTAAGATGTCTACGTTTTTTAGTTATTCATACTGAATTTGATTAAAACCGTTGAACACCTGGTCATTAACTGGAGTTAAATAATAAAGATACGACTATTTTTTATATTAATCCGTTTTTCATAACTTACGACTATTACGTTAACCTTACGTAACCCGTTTATCTTTCATGTATCCTTGTTATGAAGCCGCGTGTGAAAACCAAAGATTTCTTTTAACGTATCTACGATATTACGGAATTTGTACGAACTGTCATAATAGCTATGTAACAATGTACAAAAGAAGCCATTAATGAGTAAACATTTATTTCGAAAAGTTTTCGGGTTGGTAACAACGTTTAGCTTTTGTAAAAAAAAATTAAACTAAATAAGTTTTCAAATAGAACAGGTTAACTTTACGATAAGTATTATATAACGCGTATAGTTCATTGCTATATTATCAAATTTAAGGTTATGAGAGAAAAATATCACCGGTTATATATAAACTAACTGATCCAATCCATTTCGAACCCATTCCTGAATTAACGAACCCGCGACTTTTAAATATAAGATATCGATATTATAGGTAACGATGGCGAAAAGAAACCGAAATACTACGTTAAAAGCATTTTACTCATTCGAAAGAAGCCCTGAATCGGCCGTCTCCGACGTAATTACCCCCTAAAACAATAGGTTCTAATAAAATAGATAAGTTATATAAACCTAATTTTAAATATGTTTTTAAACCTTTTTTACACCGCGACTTTCGACGCTTTCGAATTACGTTATAATTCGGTTAAGTATAATGATAGGACTTCCAGTCTATCCTGTAAACTGGTTTAATTTGTTATATTCTTCGTTATTAAGCGGCGTCGAAACCGCTTCTTTACAGGTGTCGAATATGAATGGAACTCGTATTAATAAACGATCAAAGTTATTCGAATATATCCTTAAATTCTCCGTCCTTATAATTATTCAGTAAATTTTTATCTATTTTAAACAACTTACCTCATTTGGCATTAATACGGCTCAACTTACTATTAATATATTTGAATACTTCAACTTATTATTTAATTTATTCAAGTTAAGGTTTTCACTCGTGTATCAGCCATAATATATATATTTACTTTTTATACGTTGAATTACTTATAACTTAAGTTCTTCATTTAAAGGGTATATAGTATGTAGGTCATTAGAATAGATAGGATCAACGAATATGATGCCTGCCTAGCCGAGTGTATCACACTTTTTTTATATGGTACGTTGAACTTTGACAACTTTTTTTCCCTACGACGACTTACATCTATACGCTTTATAATAGCTTTTTAACGACTGGGAAACGACTTATAAAAAACCAGCTTCCCTGGTCATCAATATCGAATACCAGGTAGATTTTAGACAACTTCTTTATAACATTATTTATATTAGGATAAAAGTTAAAGAATGTATATATATTACCAAATTTATGATCTATAATACTCATAAAACAGAAATTATAACGGGTACCGATATTTGGTCGCTTATTAATAGATTTCGAACGGTTATACGTACTTAATTTACCTTTGGTTTCCTAATAAAACTTCCATAATTCTCATATTATACGGTAAACGTACTCTAAATACGTTTACTTACGTATTTCTTTCAAATAAATATTGATGACCCGTAAGGTAAAATATTATACGTTCATTTACTAAGACAAAGAAGATTTTAAAGAAGTATACTAACATTTTTAATAGATTTATTAATAGTCATCATGGATTAGGATTTATCTTAAGGGCTATAAATGACGGTAACAAAAAAAATGAAGGAATGAATATAATAGGAGAAGGAGGGAAATTTTCTTTTAATAGAAAAATAAGCGTTTCTATCTACTATGACACAACTTAAGGATATTTAGAGAAGAAAAAAATTATTTTTAAGGAGAAGGGGGGGGGGGCTACGAAACTATTTATCATTGAGGGCGACAACAGCACCTTTTACACGGAGCCATATCGTTAGATAGCCTCAAACCTTCCACGTGATATTACAACGCTCCAAATCGCTCCGAAGAAGTTATTTCGTACCTATCAATCCCATTCGTTCGCTAATAGCTTTTATCACCTTTCATACCACGCAGGGAAGGGGGCGGGAGTAAACCGAAGTATAATATCATAAGCTAATACCTGGGTCAATTGTTACCAGAGATCTATCCCTAGTAGTTGTCACGCTTTGTTACGATTTTATAGTGCTCCAAAGCTGCTCGGAAGCTGCACAGGAGCATAACCCCATACGTCACGTAACCGAGTCACTCCCTCTTCTACAGTTCCGTAGCAGCTCCCTAGATAGGATTTCTTCTCTCTTATTTATCGAGGTTTATATACAGAATCCAATCACCTTGGGTAAAAAATCTAGCCTTAGTCCTTTTGCATCCGATATTAGTATACTCTTTATTATATGCTTGTACTTAACGAATATCTAGTGTACAAGGTTTCCGGTGATCGTAAATTTCCCTTTAGATTTCTTTTAGTTAAAGAGTATTATAAGGAATCAGATTTTCTATATAGGATTAATATTATTGGCAAAGGAACCGTCCATAAAGATTATTAATTCCGCCATTATTAGATTTACCAAAACTATGTCAATACGTTTTTCACGTTGTTTAATTGTTACCACATTCTTTCATTCATCCTTTTAAAGTTTTCGTCTGATGAATCCTGCGTTTATGCCGCGATAGATAGGTCATACGAAACTTTCAGTTGGTATACCGTGGTAATATAAGCTATACAAGCCCTTTGATTTAGTTATCTTTGTAATTTTTCTTTGTTCGCTTTATACATAGTGGTTAGGTTCGTGGTTTGCACTTTTTGGTGTAGGCTAATATACGTACTATTGGTATTTTTGGCTTGAATATTATAAATGTGGATCAACGATTTATTACAGTTAAGTTATTTACGCTCACTCAACGTTTCGATTGGTTTTAATTTTCAGAGTCCTGATTTTTTGATAGTATGGTATTTCGCCGTCATAAAACTAGCGTTTCTGAGAAAAAAGGTATCGTTAGTTCATGTACCTACTATACCATAGTTTTTGCCCTACTTAATTAATAAATATAGGTTAAACGTTAAAGTTTTTATTTCCAGACTGATTTTAGAGTAAGCCTGGTACATTGAAAACTAATAAACATATGTTTAGGCTAGTCCATACAAAGGTTTCATGTAACGTAATATCATAACGGCCGGAAACTTATCCTTTAGATTTTTCGGTAGTTCTAATAGTACAATCTGCTGAAGATCAATGGCAAATTACATGTACGCTTACGTTATGTACCGGCCATTGAGTGTAAATTGACCACTTACATTAATAGTTAAATTGTCAGTAACCATAACGATTGAACGTTGGTTTATTTTTTCGATTGTATATAATTAAGCAGAGATTAAATCATTACCTTTATCATTTTATCCTTCTACGATCAGCCGTAAGTTTTTGTACAGCCGGTTCGTATTTTTGCCTTGAATCTCGTAAACTATCCTGGATTGAAAGATTGTAATTTTTGATCCTCTAAATTACTTTAATAGAATAAGTTAAATAACCCCTCTTATTAAAAGGTTATTGATCTTTTCCCAGTTACTCTTTTCAAAGGGTTTGCCCGGTATGTTTATACTACATTGAGTAGGGGACTTGAGGGTAAACTATTCGTTCAAATTCTTCTCTTGAGACACTCACGTCGTTTTATATACCTTTGTAGGCTTGTAGGTCTTGTTATTATCCTAATTTTTAGTATGTTTCCTCTTTTTAGATGATTTTCCACATTATCGACGTTCTATTAGTTTGTTAACGATTAGGTAGGAGGGGTTGTATTGGTTAATCCTCTCGGCTCAAAGATTATCAATATTGCAATATTTATTAAACTTAAGGAATCTTTTGTACATCTTAACTTATGTTATCTAGAAAGTGATAAGCCTGTTAGTAGTTTCAATTACTACGTTTGGATTGATGATATTTAAGATTTTATACGGTCTATCACATTTTCCAGATTCTCGTTATATAATGATATTACTTGAAAGAGGTAGGAATAGTATCTTTGTTTTTGATAGGCCGTTCCTAGTATTAAAAGCATTATTAACCTGGCGGCGTGCCGATTCTTTCCTAAATTCCTTTAGAGCTTTATTTTATGTTATAGTTCATTTGTGAGTATTCAACAATAGTAGTGACTTAATCGTTATACGTGGATAAGTCCCAAATACCAATAAAGGGGAAGAAGGCTATTAGAGCTAATAATATCGTTAAGACCTTTTACTACTATTTCAAGCCGTATTTCTAAACTTGCAAAGCTTTTAATTTCCAAAGTAAGAATATGATAACTTAATAATAAAGTGGAAGCCCTGTAGTTCTTATCAATACTCTAGCGGTCTTTAATAAGAACCTATTTTTATTAAGTTCTTATATATTTTATATTAATTTAAAATTTTATCGTCATAAAGTTGGTACCTGCGTCGTGAATGAGTATGTTAAGTATCACTAGGTACGTGTCAATCTATAAAATACGTAATACGTTTCATATTTACTTCGTCGTGATAATTTCAAGGATTTGGTGTTCTAAAATGCCGTGACAAAGTTAATAATTTGAAGTATTAGCTTGCAATCCAAGTAAAACACGTGTATGAAAACTTTCAAGTTAATGTTTCAATCTTTTTAGCATGAATTGGAATTTTATGGGGGGTTATAAATGTATTTAGTAGTGATAAGTAAGCAATTTCATTGCGTTTAACGCTGGTAAATATACATTTTCTTAACCAGTCGCCTTTAATATATTATAAAACCTATTAATTGTTGGTTGGTTGAATCAGAGATTTAATTCACGAAGTTCCGTCTCCGTCAGGTTTAGTGTTATTGTTTTTAGACCTTAAGATAAAATTGGAGGTGTACTTATTTAAAGCCGAGTGGAAAATTTTTACCGCCTTTAATCTAGACTAGTTTATTAGTTTCAACATTAATATTAATGCCGATTTTTTAATATTTTTAAGGTAAAGAAGGAAAAGGGTAGAGATTTACAAGATATAGAAAATGAAGGGCTAATAACAGTAGTAATAGCTTTCTATCTTAGTAAAGAAAGCTCCTTTTTAGGTCGAAAGCTAACTTTAGTCTTACCGGTATCCGTATGATCAAGTTCTGTAATAGTATTAGTATCCCTTCGTTACGCGATGTATTACAAATAACTTAATATTGAAAACCATATTACTTTAGTGTCCGGAATAATACCCTAAAAAAACTACTCCGGGTAACTGTTCTAAATAGTAAATAAATATATAAAGCTAGGGTTTTTATCGTTATGTCTGCGATAGAAATCTTTACTTATAGGAAGGTATAGGAAAGTATAGTTGACGAGTTATTACGTTGTTTTCGGGTCGGTACCGGTATCTTTGTATCAATCGATGGGGTTATGATCATTTTTTCCCCATGTAATTTCCCCATATTTAAATTTTATAACATGTAGGACTTAATTTTAGTTAGAAGTATGAAGAAAGTGAATGTTATATACCACTTACCTTACTTTTCGTTTGGAAATAGAATAAAGTATTAACTAATAGCCTTATTTAACGTAAATTTGATATTGTTTGGTAATTTAAGTAAACTTATTTGGTTGACTTCAAGACCTTAACGAGGAAGAATACCCTTTTCCGTGTGCAACTTTGTTATTCACTCAGGCCCAGGCCTTTAGTTAACCGTATTAGCCGGGACTTCCGTACTTACAGTCGATGTAATTCGCGTGAAAGAGCTTTTTTCGTTGTCGTTGAACTCAGGAGCTTAGGTATATACTAGTCAAGTTTAAGACCCGAGTTCTTATAGTTGTTAATGAGGAATAGCATTAGCTAAATACCCTTTTACAAGTGGCGTCAAGGCATTACAATGCGTATTCGAACTATTTATAGCCCGTGATATATTACTGAACCTGCTAGTGTAATATGCCTTCGCGTGATCCTACAATTCTTATTGACGAAGAATTCGCCTATTAACACTTGATTAAGTAGGTGTATCTTACTTTTCGTCTTCTTTTCACGATATAGTATGTAAAAATACTTGATAATGTTTCAGTTAATATAGTATTGATCGAGATTAACATTTGATTCGAAGTGGTTTTAAGGATTATCGTAGATTTCTCAGAAAACGAAGTAATTCTAAGTACCAAAGGTAGTAGTTTTCGGTTTAACCAGTAAAAATACTGGGAAATAACGAGTGAAAATTCGGCAATTTAACTCCTATTCAGCGGCAGTTGTTAAAGAACGGGTGTAATCCAACGTTAAAAAGGTTGTATGACTTACCGTTATACTTTGGTTTCCCTCCTTAAATTGAAATAAACGTGGTAATTGCTGCATAGTTAATATATACCACGGGAATTTATTGTGGGGAAATAGTGATTTACTAATTCTACTAATCATTTCAATCTCTCAACTAGTATTGGGAAAGGTACTAGTGTTAGTGGGTAAGATAATTACCTTTGGCTGAATTTCGAGGAGAAAAGCTAATAGTTGTATCTATAGTAGGCTCGCGCGTAAAACCGCTTTTTCCTTTAACTTGACTGTTGAAACTAGATAGGTTAAGGGGATTAGGGGAAAGGAATTTAAGGATTTCCACGAGGGACCTGGTAATACCCATTTTAATATTAAGGATGACGTCAAGGTTTTTACTTAATTATCTAGTAGACTTAAAGGAGTGCGACACGTAAGTTAATTAATATTTTATGGTTAGTAACACTGGGTTGTCAGAAACCTTACGTAAAAGGGGTTGGTAAATGTATCTAGGCTTAAGTAGAACCTTGCGAATATAGGTAAAGGCGTTGAAGAACGCCGTCATGAAAGATATGTTTATCTTTGGCCTTAGTTTATTAAGTGTTTTTATCCATAGTAAATTAGTAAATTACGTGTATTAGGATGCCTTCCTTCTCTTCTTTCGCGGGGATTTTAACGTACCAGTTATATAATTTAGCATTCGACTTTATTTTAACCTATTTATCTAACTCTTTTCATATGTTTATAGTCTATTCCTCAACCCATTTTAAAAGTTATCAAGTTATTGGAGTTTTCAAACGTTCTCGATGGTATTTATGTCGAGGATGTAACTCCCAATTACGATGGTAAAATACTCGATCAAGGAGTTTTCGTCAGCGTTCATAAACTAAACGTTTTTATCGTAATACTTTTCGAAGATAATGCCGAGGTTTTTGATTTCCCTTTTTAGTTTAAGGTCGTTAACGGTATCGATTTCGGCTTATTTTAAAGCTATCATAACGAAGAGTAAAGAAAATAAGGGGAGAAATAGTATCGTAAAGGGAAGTTGGATCGTATATTTGTTGTTCATTTTCGTGTTTGTTAAAAGTCGTAGGAATTAGTCGTTTTTGAGATTCGAAATTTACAGTAGTAATACCCGTAATAGTATTGACTTAGCCGTTTTATAATTTTCCGATTTGGGAGTTTTAGAGACTTTTAGTTGGTCAATATTGATGTTTTTTCCTTGAGATCAATACAGTAAATGTTTTTTGGTGTTTTTAATAGTTTTAATGATACCGTATCCACTTATAAACTGCCGAAAATAACTACACAGCATATAATTCTTCCCTATTTTCTTCCGTGCATAACTGTATATTGTATAAGGGCTATTCACAAAAGTCTTTTATTTAACTTACTAAAACAAAGCCTAATAACAGGAACATCGTTTTTTTTACTTAGTTAATCTATTCTTAACCTAATAAAAACAAATTAGTGTTGGTAGGCCTTTCTCTTTGTAACGTAGTTGATTTGAATCACTGTAGTCGAAGTCATTAGTATTGCATTGAAATTGGTTGGTACGTGGTAAGTTTTAAGTTCAGTATACTGCTAGCTGGTATACACGCTAATTTGTATGGCCAAACGCTTTGGACTGTGCCACAATTTTAAGTGGGCACCTACTGCACTAAACTTGCAGTCAATTACACAAATTGCAGTCAAATTGCAGTAAGTATAATCAACTACCTATATATATAGTTGACTTGACTACACTGCATTTGAATGATATTCCAATAGTGGTTGGTTGACCTTCTAAAATTTGTTTTCAACTATTACTATTCCCTCACTATAGAAATTGTGTTACATTTGTTTGCTGTCGCAGCCTCGAATACAATGTAATAACATATATAATATTTAGTAACTTCATAGCCTTCGCATAGAAATCTATAAACCCATTCTAAAGTTATACCACATATTTTGGCAAACATTCATTAATAATATAGTTCCATTTTAGTTCAACTTTGGATAACATCAAACCCTTTTTGTACAAATCCTAGCCTTATTTGACTAAATGTATATTTTCTTTTTTCCAGAAAATTTCTCTTTAGGATTTCAGTCTATCGAACTTCTTGGGTTTTACGTTAATGGTTTTAGTCTTTCAACCACTATTTAACCCAAGTGAGGCTTCCGAGATATTTTGTTCCCAACTATATTTAAAGTATTAAAAATATACTTCAAAGCTACTAGTTTTCCATACCCAATAGTTCCTTAATTTGCATAGATCTTCAAGCCTTTATACATATTAAAAACTTATCTGTTAATGATGGGACTTAAGGTTAGGTAAGTGAAAAACAACAATTATGGAGAACGCATATACTATATTTAAACTACCAAGATTAATACAACACCTTGGAAAAAGAAATCGTTTGCTATATTGCAAGACTATCTTTGCAATCATCTGCGGTTATATTATTTGTATGCTAAACGTTCCTCTTTTATCTAGATTGACAACTTCTTCAAAACGGTTTTAAAGTTATAAATTTCCAAGTTCAACATAAATAGGTTTGAAGACGAGGTGAATTTACTGTAGTTATGGTCATTTACTCCCTTATATTCTACATCATATACTTTACCAAAGTCTAACTAAAGTATAAACTATTCAAATTAAATATCATCTGATTTTTTTAGGTATTTAAACGTTTAAAGATGAATATTGATTAAAATCCTGAACTTATTGTTGTCTTCATCAAAATAAAAAAGATTTTAAATATTTTTAACAAAACTTCGTTAAATACAACCTCTACGGACCATGCCAATAAACTCTTTATAAATACTGCAATTTATTTCGATATTTACAATATGAATGTAATATATCTCCTAGGCCTCCTGAACATGATTCCCGATACTCTGTCTCGTCTCTTTATGTTAACTAACAGGATAATGAAATTATAAAACGGAGTGCCAGAATTCTATTAAATATTTAATAATATTTTTGCTACATCTAATAAAGTTAACCTTACTTTATATATTGTTAATGCAGTCTTACCCGAAATCATACACCTAAGTTTCAGGTTTACATATAGAGAAAAGTGTATTTTGCACAAAATATTTTCAAATTCAACTAAAAGTAAAAATATCAAAGACAAAATTATTAATAGCTCTAAAGATGGTAATATTTTTCAACTAATTAATCGTCTTCTTTACAATCGTAACGCCACCGTTATTAAAAAACTCGATATTCTTAATTGTTTCATCTAGTCCTTGTTTTACGATATTTATGACAACAAACATCATTTCTAGCCAAAACGCATAATGTTTTCGTTAGACAACTGACATTTTAGGTATAGATTAAAAGGTCAAAGAATACTTTCTTTATTATATTCGTTTCGAATGAATGAGAAACGAAAACCAGAAACCTGTTGGACGTCTTTAGCTAATTCAATCTTCGGAAGAGCTTATATAAACTATCTACATAGAATTTTTTACAACGCTACCAGTCGTATAATTCATTATAAATTTATAAGTTTTAGAAGGTTATGAAACATTTAATGTTATTAAATAGGTTACTGCCAAAGCGATAAGAAATACTTTTCTTTTGGCCAAATATACCATATATATAACAACTCATTAGGCAATGAGTTCATATAGTCATTTACTACTTTTTAACTAGTTCTACCTATAAAAGATTGATTCTAACCGCGACGTCAAGATTTTTATTGCTTTTAAACAAAGTTTTATAAAAGGATTCGATGTGAAGTTAAAGGTAATAATCGTATATTATCCTTGAATGAATGGACAAACTAAACATCAAAACCAAATTTTCGAGTTAGTCTTAAGCTATTATATCGCTAAATACCAGAAGTAATTGTAAATTGAATATATATTTTTATTACAGTAGAATATGAATAATATTGATTTATGCGCCGTCGACGTTAACACTAATGAATATTTGTTTGGATTTGATCTTTGTGATCCAATGAATGATTCAAACTCTTCTCTTATGCAGCAGCAGCAAATATACGCTTTATGAAAGAAAATAAATTCCTAGATACTCAATTCACCATAGATATTATAACCATCAAAGCCAAAAGCTACTATAACGAAAATCATAGGTAAATAGAATTTAATATCGGTAGTCGTGTATAGCTACGCTTAGAAGAGACTTATAAATCTTTATATCGATACGAAAAACTAACGTCGCTTAAGCTTGATTCCTATACTATGGTACAATGAGTAGGAAATTTAATATATACGCTTAACTTTTTAACTAGTTTACGCGTTTGTTTTACATTAAACGTATAATATTTATTATTTTACACTGAGTACAATCCCTTCATATGCATTGCTACGCCATATTGGCTAATACGGTACAAAAAAACTCCGGAGAAGGATAAATAGAATGTCGAAAAAATTATGGATAAACGTCTAGATTGTCGTTGTCACGTGAAAAAGAAAATACAGTACCTGGTTTATTAAAAGGAATACACTATTAAGGACAACGAATGGAAAGCCCCCAAAAGTCAAAATATTGCAAGAATCTTATTAAAGCTTGTGAAAAGTGCTTTCGATAAGAAAAAGTCCTCGCTACTCGTATCTCATGTCTCGCTTCTTACGACTCGTGTCTCGCGTCTCGCGACTCGTGTCTAGCGTCTCGCTTTTCGCGACTCGCGTCTCACATTTCGTGTCTCGCGACTTGTGTGTCATATTTCACGTCTCGCATCTCGGGTCTCGAGTTGTTAAGTTTATTTATGTTTTGCAATGAAGACATTGCTTCTTTTTTTTGGTTCTGGGGACTTGTTGTACCTATATTGGGATACAGTGGATAAAGATATACATATATACAATGAGGGCTAGGACTGGTACACGGCAACTTTAGAAGGGCACGTATCCATGCCTCCATATCTTAGATACTCAGCTCTACTGAGCTCCTAGTTTTAGTTTCTTCATTTTTCATGGTTAAATACTAAACTGTTTCAACAATACGTTGATTTCATACTATGATACCAAAAACGGAAGGAATATAATAGTACTATGAAATTTGATTATATGGACGCTTGTAAAAATAAAGTTAGATTTGGTCTTCAGAAAAAAACTATATTACTTGGATAGACTTTTGTGCCTACAATCATTGGATCTATTATGTTCTATATTTTGAAATCAACTACTTCTTTTCTTTTTCATTTGAAAGATATAATGAATTTTAGCGTTAACATTGACATTTAGACTGGTGAATTAGTTAAAGATAACAGGTTAAGATTCCCAAGAGTTTTTTTGGCTGCAATTTACTTTTAAAAGGCAGTGCTCACTATATTCCCGATATAGTGCAGCACGAGCTATTGTAAACCAAGTATAAATGTCGGCAGGAAGGCTTGCAACTTAAAAGTCCCTACCTTATCGCAACTACTAACTTTTTCGAAATTCTCCGCTAATGAGCTATACTTTTCAATATATTAAACAAACTACCGGATTCCTTATTATATTAATACATGAAAATAAAAACGTATCATTTATACATGTAGATAATTTTTAAGGAATACGTTATACGTAGTTGTTGAATTTAGATATGGTCTTATATTAACCGTATTAGTCTTTACTTTTTATAATAAAACCAACCTTACTCCAAATGTGAATCAAATTCGTATGAGTTTATCTATATACCACGTGAAATGAAACAATATACTAGTTGGTACTTCGAATAAGTTTCTAACTAATTATATTTTAAAAATACCAAAATACAATTATTTTTACTCATGAAACAAAATTATTAGGCAACGATCTTATTAATGGTGAACCGGACCCTAAATGAACCTTATGAATCAAGTTTGAAGGTATTTTATAATTTGATACCCCGTAACTTTATAAAAGCGTAAAAACTATAGCCTTAGTAGAGCCGTGATTTTCGGCTAGAATATTCCTCATTTGACAACTACTAGCGTTGAAAATCCGATAAAGATCTAAAGAGGGAGAAAAGACCTATAAAAAATATGTACTTCATTTAAGAGCTCGCAGCTATAGGGAAGATATACTCCACTACTTGTATAACGAGCCGGCTTTTTTACCTCAAGCCGTAAGTTAAAAAGTGTAAAAGAAATTAGGAGGTACACTACTAAGCGAGTGATATTCCAACAAAAGTCTTCGTTAGGTATCTAACGTTATCTAAAGTGAAGTCGAAAGCGAAGGCTCCACTAAACAAATGGGGTGCTAGTGTAAGTGGTAATGGTTATGAAAGCCATCGTATACAAGCGTTTATAGTAAAGGTCTTTAAAACTATTAAACGAAAAACCATAATTTATTTGTACCGTAATATGAAGCTAGAAGAACACAGTGACACAAGTAATAAGGAAAGATGTTGGTACGCGTGTAGGGTAGCAACGTAATGTTGAAACAGTGTAGTATTCTAATAATAAAAGAGGAAAAAACTAGAACTAGCGAAGCTCAGCAAAGCTGAGCTTATGTAGCTATACAAGCACCTGGTGCCTTCCTTCCCTTTCCACGTATGTATATATGTATCCTAAAAGTAATGTATAATAAGTTTCCAGGACCAAAAAAAAAGGCAATGTCTTTATTACTAACATATATGAAAAGAGGTGAGCGAGAAGCGAGACGCGAGATGTGAGAAGCGAAAAGAGGGACGTGATACGCGAGAAGTGAGACGTGAGACATGAGATGCGAGACGAAAGACGCGAGATGCGAGAAGCGAGACGCCAAACGTGAGACGCTAGATATGAGATACGAGACGCGAGACGTAAGCCTTACTTTTGCAAACCTTTTTGGTATGCTTTAATTAGTTCTTTGTAACGACATTATACTTTTACAACTTTTTATTTATTTTACTTCAAAGTATATTCCATTTAACAAACCAAATATTAAATTTGGTTTACTATACAACGGCGATGATTCAGAAGTTTGTTTATAATGTTTTCGATTTTTTATTCGTCATTTTAAAAGCATTTTTATACCGTATTAGTATAAACGGCGGAGATATACGATCGAAAAGATTGTTTTTGGGATTATGGTATAAATTTAGGTATTTAAATTTAATTATGGAGTAAACTCGTCAATTAACGGGAAAATAGAGTGTGTATACGAGCTTTTCCATACGGTTTACCGTGATAAACAGGTATAGGAATAAAGTTTATAGTTTCCCTTATCGATATAAAGGCTTATAATCTCTCCTAGTACATAGTTACAAACAATCTCCCACTTTGTATTTAATTTAGCGGTAATGTTCATTATAACGCCGTTTTATTTCGTAAGTGATGACGTTTCTCACAAGTTAAGCGTTCCGGTGAAGATTTTCCTTTATAAAGCGAATTTGTACCTGTTATTACGGTAAGAAAGAATTAAACCATTCTATAAAAACTAGTATTATAAAACCAAATGAACATTGAAGAAAAAAACATTAATATCAATGTTACAAAAATATACGTTGTTAATATTTTATTATAACATAGAATACTTTTAATTTTACTTGTTTTGAATACTTCGCGATGTGGTATTATAATATAAGTTCGACGACCTAGTTTTTGCTCTTAACTTGCCTATTAATTTAAGGATAATGTGGATATTACTATATAACATTATAGATAGTATACATAGGGTAAGTTGAAGTGCACTGTATTGCAGAGTGCACTCCTGCAGAGTGTACAATAACGTGTCACTCTGCAGGATGCACTCTTGCAAGATGCTAAGTGCTCCATACATAGATAGGTCTAGAATGACTATTCCAGACCCAACGAAAATATATGGATCGCTTTGGAATGAATATACCAGACCGAACGGAAATACTTGGAGCGGTCTAGGGTAGTACGCTTTAGGTAAGGACATATAAACACTTACCTATAGCACACACCTCTAAATATTCCTTTGTATTTTTTATTTTTTACTACAACTTTAATAATTTAATTACTACTCTTTTGAAAACCAAATTTTACGTAAATAAGTTTTAAACCCTCACGATATAAATTAATAGCAAATTAGATCGACAATAAATAGCTTAGGAAAGAAGAGATAAACATAAGTTAAATACTTGTGGCAGGATGCTATAATGGTCCTCATTGTTGATATTCCAATACTTCGTTTTTACAAAAATTACATGCCGACGTATATACAGACTATAAAAACTAATTGACTTTAAAAAGGGTAACTTTAATACAATATTATTAACCCTTATTTGGCTTTTTATTTACCAAAAGCCCTGTTACGCCATTATTAACCCTTATTTAGTGTTTTAACGTACCCGGACACTTTTTAAAGAGAGGGTTATTACGTACCATATTACGTAAGCCAAAATCACCAAGTTTCGGAACCCTTAGTTAGGTTCTATCCGATTTTTTTGATATTTAAACCACTCCTTCAATTTAAAAGCGGTTACTATACAACTATCTGAACCGATCGTTTTAGTAGAAGCGGTTACGCACAAAGCAACCAATCCGATCACCCTATCAAATTAGGTCATGACATACTAATCCGAACCAATCGCCAAAACCCGGATTATAGAACATACCTCCTCACAATTACCCCTCATTTTCCTTATTTATCTTGCACTTTTCTTTACCCTATTTACCTTACACTTTTTTTTATCCTATTCGCCTTTCCGCGTTCGCCTTACGTATTTTGAATTTTGTTTTCACGATGTTTATCTTTTGTTATCCATTCACCTAACGTAACGTTATTAAGCGTTAACAAATTAATTTCAAATGTTTGAGTGGTTTGTAATTACGCCTTATTTATCTTTTAAAATTTATTTGTATTATTGAACGTTAATAAGCCCTATTTCAACCACTTCAATTACGTTATTTACCTTAAATTTTCAATTTATAAAACTTATTATCCTAAACTTTGGAATTCGAACGTACCCAAATCTTACTAAGGAGTAAAATTACTAACTTAAACCGTTCCAACATATCAAATACATATAAAAACCGACTTAAAAACATCTATAATAATAACCCTAAGACCAATATTTCTAAAGGAAGCTAACGTTAACTTTAACCTTTTGGTTGAAAATATGGGAATTAGAAAATCTATAATATACGAAATCAACCTAAACCTTTAGGATAATACCATATATTCGCCAGTTGAAGATTTAGATACATATACGGTAAAAATATATATTTTGACCGTTATACACCGTTACTCGGAAGCAAAAACTCAAAAACCTACCTTACTAAATAAGTTTTATAAGAATTTTTCGAACTAGAAGTTAGACATATGGTATATGGTAAATCCTATTATTGCCAAAGCCTTATGGATACAATTACGACTTAGAGGCATTAATAGCCTAGGGGACCCAAAAAGCTGCGTTGTAAAATCTCTATTCGAAATAATATAACTCGTCGACATATTGAACTAGGAAAATAAAGATTTATACCCAACGGAATTTATAAAAGGGTACTTCTTTACGGAATATAAGAGAATATTATTGAAACGACGAGAATAAGACGAAAAAAGACTTAATCCTATATTTATAGCACAAACCAGAAATAAAAACTCCAAGGAAAAAACAATTATAATCCTTATTCAACAAGTAAATACAATACATCATTACGCCGACATATGTTGTAGAATAAAACCGAATAGTAAACCACTTTCCAAATATGATAAACAACCCGTTAGGCTATGGCGGAAGCGGCCAAAACACCGAAAACAGCCCGATCGACTACGTAAGGATCTGCTAAAACGCAAAAAATAAACCTATTTCAAAATTAACAAGCGGCGCAAAATGATAATACATGCCTTACGAACTAATGCCCGCAAACTATAACCCTTATCACGACCTCTTACCGTATCGCTTCCATATGAATTAAAGCGACCTTACAAAACTAGCTAACTTGACCAGGCTATAGAATAAGGATGATTATTATAACGGCGAGTTATATAATATACTTAATAATGAAATACGTGTTATACTTAACACATATAAAAGATTTAATATTAAACTATCTTAATTTTATATTATTTTATCCGGTATACTTTTCTAATAAACTAAGGAATGGTATATATATCACTTTACACAGGTATATATATTTACAAAGTATCATGAACGCCTAAAGTTTTATTCTATTACAGAAATTAACTACGAACTTCATGATGAAGATTAAACGGATACGATTTGGAAATTCATAAAAAAACAATAGGAAAACGCCGAAAAAAACATAGAAAAAATCCTTATAACCCTATTAACTAGATTCCGAAAGTGCTAGACAGCCTTAAAACCAAAATACTAAGGCGACAAACTGTTTTTTGAAATAGTAACGAAATCTTTCCGCGAAAACCCAAATTTCGACCTTATACTTTTTAAACCGGAAAAAGACCTAAATGTTTGTAAGGTCCTATACCTTGGTATTCACGTTAATTAAGGTCTTTGAAGAATAATCAGAATGATTGGTATTGTAGTAAAAAGGATGATACTTCAAAGGAGCATCTAAAGGTGCACGCCATAGGTGAGGGTTTATAAGTCCTCACCCGGAGCGTACTACTTTAGACCGCTTCACGTATTGCCGTTAGGTCTGGTATAGCCATTCCAGACCGATCCATACATTGCCGTTCGGTTTGGAATAACCATTCCAGACCGATCTATGCATGGAGCACTTTGCGTATTACAAAAGTATAACTTGTAGTATAATACGTTATCGTGTACTTTATAGGAGTACACCCTACAATACAGTACACTGCTACTTGCCCTATGTATACTATCTATAAGGGTATGTAGTTATATTCACACAGGTAATCTTTTCTTTTGTCTTTAAATACTTTGTAACTATAGCCCAATAGTGAGAGTGGGGTTGTGATTGCAAAGGTTTAAATTAGTAGATTTTGTAGTAACAGTGTTATTACCGTATTAATTACTAAAGGTCCAAATTACAAAGTTTCCTTAGTAATAGTATCATTTCCGTATCAATTATAAAAGTTCCAAATCAGTAAGAGTCCGTAGAGATAGTATTGTTACCATATTAATTAGAAAATGTCTAAATTAGCAAGTTCAGTTGGGATTAATAAAGTTTAACCGAGGTGGTCAAAATTCGGTTGGGATTAGTAAAGTTTAGACAAGGTGGAATTCGTAGGTCGGATCTGGTTACTATAGTTAAAATAAAGACAATATTGTTGGTAATAGCGTTTTTCGATATTCCTAACAGGGGTAATTGTATAGGGTTGATTAAGTATGGGTGAATTCATATGAGTTATTGCGTAATTACGTATTGGGTTGGTATAAAATGATATATCGTTATCAGCTCAAGAAAAACCTTTTTTTCAAAGGCATGTAATCCAAATAAATGTAAGTTCTCATTTCAATTTAACCTTTATCCCTATTAAACAAACCCAGCCATATTCCCATTTTACATCTATTCCCTTTAACCAAAAAAAGCAGTTTTAATAGGTAGGTTACTTAATGAACACCTATTACTAGCTTTTCCTTTACCTAAATAACTTGTAAAACCTGAACCATAAGAGGCCGTTTAGCGCGCGAACGGCGGCGCGTCGTCGCCGCCGCCGCCGCCGCCGCTACTACCACCTCTATCATCATTACCAATAACAGCAGCCTGCCTTAGTCGGGCGTTATCTTTTCTATCGCCGCCACGCCGCCCGCCCTCGATACCTCGCTCGCTGCCACGCCACTAAGTCCCGCCGCCACCACGCCGCCCAGCACCGTTGCCTTTACAACGCCCAACCCTGTCGCTGCTTTCGCATCCCCCCTCTCCGTCGCTATCGCCGCGACCTTTTCCTCCCCCTCTTTTTCCTTCCCCTTCTCCAGCTCCTAAAGGGAAAAGCAGGAGGCTCCTATAATTATAAACTTTAACATCTTTTTACAGATAAAGACTCTATTACCCGTGGGGCTATTTTTACGCATTAAACGAAATTTAATGTAGTTACGCCAGAGTTCGTATTCCCTAAATCACCTCGATCGTATATTTTTTTTTTTTTTTTCATTTTTTAGATAAGTAGTACGAAATAAACTTACTTCGTCGCCTCGAACTTCGTATCTTTTAAATACGCCGCAAACCCTCTTCAACGCGTAAAGCGGTAAAACGATATAAACGGGTTCATAGACACGAGTTATTAATAAATACACCTTACGTATCGTATATCGCATCCGCGACCACGGGTAAGTCCGTTAACGATTATTACGAAAGTAAAGGTCATTCGACCCGTTACCACCATTATAAACGAACTGATAATTCGGAAGCCCTTATTCAGGTAGTTTTAAAGCCGTAATCTGAAACTGTATTACGTACCCACCGGTTTTTTGGTAGGTTTTAACCGAACTTCAAAATTTTCCTTCAGTAGGAATATATCCTTTAAGACGATTTAAAAATATTCGTAGCTGTCAATAATAAAACAAACCGATATTAATTAGTAATAGGTGTCAACTGGCGGATTGAGGAGACGGCGGCCACCGTCGCCGTTTATAAACGGGACCTACGTATATATTACGTAAGTAAATTTAATGGTGTTATCGTACGCCGCGGTAAAAAGAATAATCCCTCCCTTATGCTTTTACCTAAGGGCATAATTAATAAAACGTAAGGTTATATCCTTATTAACGTTAATAACTTCGATAGCAGTAATAACGGTAACATTAGTGTAAAGGGAAAGGGCGATGGAGAGGAAGGTAGGGACGCGACAACATCACCCTTTCTCTTTAGTAATAGATAAATACCCCGAAGACGGTTCGGTATACCCGGTTACAATATAATACGTTATATAGTAATATTACAACTTTTTATCAGTCATCGATCATAAGTAATGTAAAATATATAAACTGAAAGAGATAATATATCAAAATTAGTGTAATATCATAAATGCAGATGAAATACAGTAAATGATAATATACCTAATGAGGAAGAAATAAGCAAAATGAAAATGTAAAATATTAAAATCGATGTAAAATAGTGAAATTAAGTAGAAAAGAAATAAATGAGAAATTTCGTTCGGTCTAGGCATATAAAATAAATAGTGTTGGAATTTCGAAAGCAATGTAAAGTATTAAAACCAATCAAATATAAAATTCGTAATTGAAACGAATTGTTATGTTGAATAAAGAGAAAATCATGGATCGTTGTAAAAAATGTAATATAAGTCGATCTAAATTAGCGAAAAAGTGGTGTAGTAGTTTACTAGGGTTTTGAAACCTTTTGAGTAACTCTAATAAAAAGTATACCCATCGATATAAGTATTTTGAGGGCATTATTCGACGTAACCTTAATTATTGTATCTGCCGGGTTGAATTTTTCGTCGATTTACCTTATTTTCTTAATTTTACAGCGTTTACATAATTTGTGTAAAGTTATCATATAGATCATCAAACGTTTTTAGTTTATAATACCTAATTTCACCAAATATTAATAAAGTAAAAAGGAGTAAATATATACAATAAAAGAGACAAAACGTAAACTAAGGTAAAAAATAATTACCCGGACCATTATCGTTATAGTAATACCCGAATTCAAGCCTTACATTATGTTATAAATCTCGAGAGCTAAAACGCTTCGCATAACTCTTTTGAATGTGGTCAAATTCCAGTAAATAATATTTCTTCTAAACGTAACGCCGTTTCTGAACGATATTTCTTTTCCCAAAACTAAAACGAAACCGATTTATAAATTATAATAGTTATTATTAACGAAGGAGCTGTTAATTAAAATAAGCAGCTTGAAAATAAGTATATCGAGTAATTTGAATTATAATCCGCAGTTCAAATTATATATTCGTTATAAAAGACGATTATTAAACGCTTTATATATATCGTCCGTCGGGTTGGTTTAGTATTACGCAACGATAAAAAGGTTTAATGTTACTTTTAGTTATATTTTAAAGGTAACCTAGGCGCCGTGTATGCGTTAATACTTATATTTGTTAACTTGTTTTACGTTATTTAAAATAATAAGGGTAAATTTATTTAGTTGCCCCTTTTATGTAAGGCCAAAAATAACTTTTTAACAAGTAATAGTAACGCTATTAAAATTGATTGCGTGGTTTTCCGTTAGGTATGTTTTAGGTTTTACTTTGAAACCAGCTTTCAGTAATTTCCTCTCTTTAAAAGCGGAAAATAAGGTGTTACATAACGTTCAAGTGTCGTCCATTTATGTACCTATTAAGGTAACACCCTTCAAACGGGTTATTAATACTAATAGTTATCGTTCTAAGGTAAATTTAATTATAATGAGTTGCTCCTTATACTACCTTTCATAAGTATCGTACCAGTAAATACCAACTTCAATGAAGTCGTAAAGTGGTTTTAAAATACGTAGGATCGTTTTTAACGGGTAATATTACCTAAGGTCTTTAGGTATATCAGCGTAAATTCGTCGTTTAAACCGCTCCTAAAACTGGGTATATGACTACTTTATATCTTGTAGCTCAACATACGGGTTATATAATACGTGAAAGGAAGTTACGAGTATAAAAATTAGGCGATAGCTAACCCGTTATAACGTATGTAATTAGGTTATTATATATTTTGTACCCTTGTCTTTTTATCCTTTAACAATTAAACAGTTGTTTTAGTAAAGTTTTCCGGTTTTATCCTTGACTTCGTGGATAAAACGGGTAAAAAAGAGCCTATAAATACTGTAAACAACTAGGTTGAAACGTTTAAAATAAAATACGCCTTAATCGATTAAGGTTGATTTTTTTATCTAGGTATATTATACGAATGAGATACTTAAGGTGCTAATAATACCCTCGCGACGAAGCTTTAGGCTAATCTTTCCTTTACCATTTCATTTTTTGTAATAAAGAAGTTCGTAACGAAATTTCTAAGGCGTTTTTTTTTTTTTTTTTTTTTTTTTTTTTTGAGTCGAAAGGACGCCTTCGGCGACGAAAATTTGGCAGAGTGAATGTAAATAGGCCGTTTTTATTTAAGGTAGTCGAATTAAATTTACGCATTAAGGTTAAGGTTAAATTTGGGTTTGGTTTTAATTAGCCGTTTTAATTAATGTTTTATAGGTAGTTCTATTCGTTCTATGGTTTCAAGACATCGTTTTTTACCTTCCTTTCATATTAGCGTACTATTATTGAACGAAAAGGATTCGTACCGTTTAAGAATTTAATAAGTATATCGTGACCTCTAAATCCGTTAGTCCTTTAAAGGCCAATTTATCTATTCTTTGTTTTTGAAATCAAAACTTCAAATCATAATAATAGATTGAAAACGCCAGTTTAAAGTAAGCTATTCCCTATAGCTAACGATTTAGATATATCGTTTTTTATTCGTAATCAACGCAATGTAGGTATAACTTTAATTATAGTATTAGCCCTTTTTACTGTGGATAGTAATAAGGTAAATTTTGTGAAGATTTTCGGGTAGGTATTATAAATAAAAAACTTAAGGATAAGTCCATTTGAGTTAAAATTGTTGTTAATGGTATTAACCGCTATTGAAAAGATAAATTCATTAAAACTAATACCCTTTAGGTTTTCGACAATACCATATACACCTTTTTTAATCGTCCATGATATCGTTTAAACTTTCCAATACCTTATAAAGCTTTTACTAGAATTTGTTTACATTCGTTATTAGTTATCCGAGCCTTAATATGCTATTTGGTAAAATTCAAAACCGTACCGACGTCGTGTATAATTCAATTTAAAAGCCCGAGGTAAACGTTTAACTAATAGTTAACTAAAACGTCCTAACGATTAATACTAAAAACGTTCCGTCTAAATTTAACGGCTTAGAATAATATTATCGTATCAACTACGTGAAGGACCAGTTGCTTATTTAAAAATATAATATTAATAATCACTTCGTAATTAGAGTTTATATCGTTTTAAGAGCGAAATTTAAAATTTTGTAAGACTCATAAGTAAAACTAGTACTTATAGCAAAACTTTTCGATTGTTTTAATCACGTTCTTTCCTATATTTGTATTACTTACAGCGTAAAGTAAACGTAAAAAAACGTTTTGTAATTAGGTATCCGAATCGTTGGTATAAAGTCCGTAATTCCGGTTAAGTTAAGTAAATAGCCTTCATTATACGTTTTCTGGAGAAATACTATAAGTGGTCGAATTTAAGTCGAAACGATACAAATACGTTATTTAAGGCGCGGAAGAATTAATCGGTCGTATTTGGAACCTTAATTAAGAGTTTATTTATATTAGTAAGTAATATAAAAATAGTAGTTTTGAATTTTTTACGTAAAATTCAACTGGAGCAAAACGTATATTTAGAACGACCATTCTGAAAGATATCGTTTTTCCTTCATTAAATAAAACCTTTCTGTGTTTGCCTATTTGGTTTAGCCTAAACTTTGGAAATTTTACCGTAAGCGCGTCGAATTACCGTTTTTCGGCCGTCGAAATTTCGACTACGTTAGTATTAGTTATAATGCTTTAAAACCTGTTTTAGTATTTATTAAGAACGTATATTACAATATTATATAGGTCTTAAACACTTCATTTACATAATACATGCTTATAATATATATGAAGATGGCGTTTTATAAACCATTGAAAATACGTTAGGCATTATTATCATCGTAGGCTAATAAGTAAACATTATTATATTTGAAATCGTCTTTTCTGGATATATTTTCGTAAAGGTAAGAGTCGAATTCGTTATTTATATCTTTGTCCTCGGTTATATATATTACAATATTAACTTTCCTCCGAGCTTTAAAATTATACTCGGCTTAAAATTATCTTTCAATCCAAATTTTCTCGTAATCGGGGTGATTTGTATACAAACAGCCGACTTTACCGTATACGATGTACCGTTTTTATAAACCTATAAAGCTCCGTATATCTTTCCGTAAGTACCATTATAATCTCGGTACGTTTTTTCCATTTCCAAACGATTATCCATATTTTCATTCCCTAAGTTTCCTTTTTAGTACCTGTATTTTAAACGTTCGCTTAACCATAGGTAAACCTTGAATCTTTCGTTTAAAACGCATTAAATTAACTCGATGAGGTTTGCTTTGATAATTTGGCCTTTCTCTTTAGTTTTATTGGTCATAAATATTAATTTGAGGCTTGCTTATCGACGTATAAAGATTTTGAATCATTTTTTGACTTCAAAAAAAGTAAAGTCGAAATCCGAGTTATTGCGACAAGCTTTTATTACTATTTAGATAAACAGTTCATTATATTTGTATATTGGTCTAAAAGATACCTAATACTTTTGGAATTCAGCTACCATGGTGGTAAGGATTATTTATAGGTTTTTATCGCCGTTTCCTATAAGGTTTTTCGGATTCTGAAGTTGTATAGGTTGAATCCTTATCGTAAATTTTATGATTAATTTATGTATCTAAGTAAAACTTTACGTAATTCAAACATTTTGCAAATATATCCATTTACGTAGGGTAATATATATATTACTCCTTTACTTGTTTGGAATTTGTTTTGAGTTAAATAATATAAAATTATAATAATTTAGTATTGAGTATTTTACACGTATTAATTATTACACGTATTTCGTTATTAAATATGTCGTACGGTTGACAGTTGTAATTATTATCCCTATTTAATAACCTGGAAAAGTTGGTTAACTTTATAAAGTCACTGCTATTCGTAGGAAAACTATACGATAGGAGGTCGCAATAAGAGTTGTAGTTTACGGTTATTAATTTGTTGGGAACGTAATAGCGTTTTACGCCGTTCGTTATTTTTTAAATCGAGCAATTCTTTATGTTCTAGCCGATCCTTTAGAAGTCGATTGGATTACTTTCGGTATTTCGGCCGCTTCCGCCATAGCCGAGCGGGCTGTTTTTAATATTAGAGGAGTAATTCGGTATTCGGTTCTATTTTAGAGTATATTTCGGCGTAAGAGTGTATTATACTTACGTAATAAATAAGGATTATAGTTGTTTTTCTTTCTCAGAGTTTTTATTTCTGGCCTAAGGTATAGGTACTGGACTAAATTGTTTGACGCCTCGTCCTCGTCGTTTTAATAATAGTTTCTTTCAATTCGTAAAGTAATACCTTTTCACCAATTCCGTTAGATATAAATTTATATTCTTTTACTCTAATGCGTCAAAGAGTTGTACTATTTCGAATAGAGCTTTTATAAGACAGCCATTCCCTCCTCCTCAGGTATTAATACCTTTAATTTATGATTGGATCGATAAGGTTTTAACAATGGTAAAATTTACTATTTACCATATATCTAACGTCCAATCAGATTCATTTTTATTAAATTCATTTAGCAAGTTAGGTTTTTAGGCTTTCTATTCCGAATAACGACATGTAACGGATAAAATATATATGTTTGTCGTATATAGGTCGTGATACTTAATTAGCGAATAGATGGTGTTATTTCAAAGGATTAAGTCGATTTCGTATATTATAGCTTTTCTAATTCTCATATTTTAGACAAGGAGGTCAAAGTTAACGTTGGCTTTTTTTAGTAATGTTAGTTTTATAGCTATAATTATAGGCGTTTTAAAGTGGTTTTTGTACGTATTTTGTATATTAAAACCGCTAAGTTCGTAATTCCGCGCCGTAGTAAAGTTCGGGTACGTTTGGATTCCAACGTTTAAAGTAATATATTCTCAATACAGAGTGAATAAAGTAGTTAAAGTGTTTGAAATATAGCTTACTAATGTTTGCTAATATAAATGAATGTTAAACTATAAATAAAATATACCTATGAACTATTAAAGCGTTTTGAATTAATTTTATTTACGTTTAATGAAGTTAATTTAGACAAACGATTAGAAAAACTTGAACGTTATAAAAACTAAATTGAAACCACGTAAGGCGAATACGGGAAGGCAAACAGGGTAAAGGAAGTGTAAAACTAACAGGGTAAATAAAAAATGTAATTATAAAAAGGTACGTTGTATAATACGGTGTTTGGTAATCGTTTTGGATTAGTATATGATAATCGAATTTAGTAAAATAATCGGTTTAGTTACTTTATATATAACCGCTTTAACTAAAACGGTCAGTTTGGACAAGTGTGTCGTAATCTCTTTTAAATTAAGGAAACGGTTTTAATGTCGAAAATCGAATGGGCTCCAATTAAGGGTTCCAAAACTTGGTAGGTTTAGTTTACAAAACTTGGTATATAATAAGACGTTTTCCAAAAAGTATCCAAATACGTTAAAGTATTAAACAAGGGTTAATAATAACGTGATTGGGCTTTTAGTAAATGAAACGCCAAATAAAGGTTAATGATATCGTATTGAATTTGTCCTTTTTAAAATTAGATAAACTTTATAATCTTTATATATGTCAACGTGTAATTCTTGTGAAAACGAAGTATTAAAATATAAATAATTAAAACCGTTATAACATTACTTTATAGGTATTTAAAGTTTATTTATATTTTCCCTTTAGTATATCTATAGTTAACTGAATCGTTTACTAATCAATATCGGTAAGATCCTAAACATTGTTATTTACATAAATTAAGGTTTTCAAATAGTAATCAAAATTATTGGTATTATTATAAAAAGGATAATACTTCAAAGGAGCATCTCAATGTACACGCTATAGGTAAGGGATTTTAAGTCCTTACCTGAAACGTACTACTTTAAACCGATCCATACATTGTCGTTCGGTCTGCAATAACCATTCCAGACCAATCTATGTATGAAGCACTTTGCGTTTTCAAGAATGCAGCCTGCAGTGTGACACGTTATCGTGTACTCTATAGGAATGCACCCTGCAATACAGTGCACTGCTACTTGCCCTATGTATACTATCTATGAGGGTATGTTGTAATATCCGCACTAAAAGCCTTCCATACAAGCTTTAAAATATCGCGTAAAATCTTTATACGCCGATAGGCAAGCCTCGATTTATCATTTGTAACTAATAAATCCAAAGGCGAAGGCTAAATTACTAAAACAAACATCGCCGAAATAATTTACCATATTTGAGACAAAAAATTTAAGATTTACCTAAGGTAAAACGAACGCCTAAAGTACAGGTACCAAAAAAGAAACTTTAGCAATAAAAAACATGGACGATTATTTGAAAATGGAAAAAAACGTATCGAAACTATAATAATACTTCCGGAAAGATATACGAAGCCTCATATGTTTATAAAAATAGTGTATCTGTTGGTAGGCCTTAGACGTTGCAACGTTGTTGATTTGATTGGTCGAAGTAACAGTAGTATTGCATGGTCAGATGGTGGATGTATTGTTTTAGGTTTGTCAAACCGCTAGCTGGTCTGTACTATAATTTGTATAGCCAATTGCTTGGCCCGCGCCCTAGAGTGAACTGTAGCGTACTGCACTCGACTTACACCTAATGCGGTAAGTTTCTACAAAGCAAGACACCTAATATGCAGTTTAATACAGTTAACTTTACTGTAAGTAAAGTTAACCTATTGCATTGTATATAATACTATTCCAATACTGGCGGCTTTTTAGTTCGTACGTGCATGTTAGTGTAGCTGACTAATATTTTCCGGTTACTATTGAATTGCGGCTTCATACACACTGTTAATTCCAATTGACTTTCATACTGCATTGTACCTAATTGCATGCAGATTGACCCTATTTGGCCTTAATTTCTCCACCGCCCCGAGGTCCGAGTTTTTTAACTCCTACAAAATTTTTTTCCGCCACAGCCTTTCGTAAGTTTAACTGTGCTACTTAACCAGATCGCTATTATTTATCCCTAGGCAATTTTCAAATTTGCTAGTTTATCCCTGTTCGCCGTTTCATGTTTTTCCGGGCGGTCGATCAACGTAGCCCTCGATGCGTATGGGTAGCTTATTGGTGTTTATAAGTCTTTCTAAGGCTTTGTTTAGCGTGGTCTTTGTTATGGCATTTGTAGGAATATTTTTGCTATCAATTCATCGGAATTCTTCAATTTCCTTCCCCTCGTAGCCTATACGGAGTGTTATTATATTGATCATCAGGCGTTTTTCGTTGGTGGTTCCGATATTTAACAGGTATTCGAAGAGGTTTCTTAAGTCGGTATAGATTACCACTGGGATAGGAGGAATTCGTAGTTGCCTGGTGATGTGGTTGAGGGTTTTCTATAGTGTCATGCCTATGTCAAAGCCCGCTATTATGTCGTAAATCTCCGAAACCAATACGTTTCATATAGTCCTTTTGCAATTGACGGATATTTAGTAGATTAGGTTACCGATGGTGTTAAATTGATTTTCTTGCTTATTTTCGTTGACGAGGGTTACTAAGAAGCCGATTTGTGAAGATAAGACGGTTATTCCTTGTAAAGAACCCGTTCGTGAAGATTACTAGCTTAGTTTTTATGAGGTCGATTGGTATTATATTGATTTCTAGGTTTAGGTTTCGTATTTGCCATTCCAACCTTTTGTTCAATTCATTAAAATCTTTATCCGTTGGTATTTATGCTTGTGCCGTAATGGATAAATCGTATAAAGATTCCGGTTGGCATGAGGTGGTAATATAACTACCCCGTGTACTTTGTTCTAAGTACTGTTAAGCCTTAGCCTTATTAATCTTGTCGATTGTTGAAAGAATAGCGTTTTAGCCCTTTTGGCGCAAGCTTAGGCCGGTATTAACACTAAGCATACGGATTGACGATCCATTGAAGTTAATCTGGTTATTTTCCATTAACATGGTTAATAGTCCATAATTCTAGTACTTAGAGTCTTCGATTGTTAGTTGTTTCAATATTATAAAGCTAGCTGTTCCGACGAAAAGGGTTTCGTTAGTTTGTATACTTATTATGCCGAAGTCCCTCTTTTATATTAATAATAAGCACGGATCATGTATTGAAGACTTTATTGTTAGCCGAGACTTAAAGTGTGATTGGTAGGTTAGGAAATAGTAAATGGCTGCTTTAGCTAATCCATACAGTGGTTTGATATAACGTATTACCCTTTCTGGTGGGTAAATAACACGGAGTTCCTGTGGTAGTTTTAATAATACAATCCTCTGTATATCTGTTGTTCATTTTGTATAGGCTTGCGTAATATTACGGCTATCAAGTGTAAATTTACCTTTAATTTTGGCTAGTAAACTTACTGTCAAGGCAATTACTAAGCGTTAGCTAATTTTTTAAATCGTTGGCGACAGCGTGTGGATCCAATCTTTGCCTTTATCGCCGTATCTTTAAGCGATTATCCGTGACTTTTTATTCGGCTGCACCGTGGTTTTACCCTTAACTTCGTGGATAATCCTCGATTTGAAGATCGTAATATTCGGGTCTTGAAGGTTAAAGTCAGCCTTTGGTACAAATTGTATTACACCTCGAATTAGTAGACCGTCGATTTCGACTCTTTCGCTTTTCTTAAAAGGTTTGCCGGAAGTTTTGATAATCCTTTGTGCCTTAAGTTTTACTGCCAAGTTTTTGTTATCCTTTTTTTTCCTGTTTACTCAAGCAGTATTGTAAATGCGGCTTAGTGTGGATTCCTCCTCTTCAACGTTTTCTTTTTGCTTTTTCGGAGGTCGTTCGCGCTGGTAGTGTTTCATCGGCTTTTTAATAATGGGTCAAGAAGTGTTGTATTGGTTCGGTCGCTTTACTTGAGTGGTTTAATGGTCTTTATCTTGAGCACCCCTAATGTAAGGCTTGATTTGAGTGGATAGAAAAGATACAGTGCCGTTAATAGTTTCAACCATTACTTTAGAGTTTGTAATACCCAATATTTTGTATAGAATTTCCTATTTACCCGGCTTCCTTTACACAAGGACTTTTCTTTACAGTGGTAAAGTAAGTACTTCGATTATTATAAGCCCGTTTTTGGTGTTAAGGGAGTTATTAACTTGGCGGCGTACTAATTTCCTTTATAATTTCCTTAAATATTTTCTGTAAGCCGTAGTAAGTTTCTGAGTACTTGCCGATAGCGGAGATTTACTCATTAAATATGGGTACGCTTCAAAGAATAGTAACATTAGCACTAGGCAGTTAGGTCCCATGATATCGTTTAGGCCCTTTACTGCCATTTGTAGGCGTGCCTCCGGATCCGTAAAACTTCTAATTTTCAACGTAAAGATATTTTACGTTTGAAGAAGTAGGGCGTGTACTCATTTAACGTTTCCAATACTTTAGTGAGCTTTTACAAGTACCTGTTTACATTGCATACCCATTATCTTGGAATTTTTCTAAAACTCCGCTATTTTAAAGTTGGTACCAGCATTATGGACGACGATTTAGAGTGAACCTAGGTACGTATTAATCCACTGAATTTTCAACGTTTCCCACGTATCCTTTGCCAAAAGAGACTTTAGAAATTAAGTTCCATAAAAAGAGGTTACGAAGTTAATGACAAGAAAAAAAGGCTTGTTGTTTAAGTAAAATATATTAATAAAGATTTTATAGTTCAAGTCCTTATTGTCTTTTAATATAAATTCAAATTTTCGGAAGGTTTGGGTACTCGTTTAGCAGTAGTGGTAAAGCTTTTTAATGGCTTTTAGGGCAAAGTATTTTATATCGCTATATCTTACATGATTTAAGACCTTATATAGCTTATTAATAACTGTGTGGTTGAAAAGTCGGTGTAATTAATTTATCTCTGGCTCCGTTAAGTTTAACTCCACTATTTCCGGACCTTGAAGATAAAACTATAAATGCCTTTTCTTAAAAACAAGTGGAAACCTTTGGCCGTTTTAAACTAACTCGTTTGTATTGACGTCCACATTAACTCCGAGGGTATTTATGTTCTTTAATCAAAGTTGGAAAGGTATAGGAGTCTTAAGGATGTAAAAAGTGATTGCTGTTACAATAGTTTTAATTATTGTTGTTTTCAGTGACGATAGTTGTTCGCCTGGGCTAAAGCTAACTTTAGCTTTGCCAGCATCATAATGATTAATATTAGTGGCTGTGATAATTTCCCTCTATAATGCTATATATTGCGAATAGACTTCTATTAAGTACCTTATCGCCTTAATGTCTAGCATAATACCTTGAAATGTATGATTCGCGTAACGATCGCGATGGTTAAAGGTATGTATGGGGTTAGGGGTATGATTAAGGCAAAGGTAAGGGTTTTTATTACCAAAACGGAATAAAAAGATATGGTCGGCTAGTTTTTGGGCTATTGTGTTAAAAGTTGTACTTTTGTGCCACTTAATTTGCTTAGAGGCGTTAGCGGCGTTAGCTGGCTAATTGCCTTTAGTATTTGTCATTTGGTCTAAGTAATTTTGTTCCGAAACAGTAAAGTATTGGACGTGGTACTTTTTTTTCCTATTATTACGCTGGGTTAAGGGGTGGCGAGTTAACTAATAGCCGGCTTTATTATAGATCCAATATCTTTTACTACTATTACGACGATGGTTCTTGAAGTTAATAGGTTTTCCTGAATTTTGTTAGCGTTAGCGTGGGTGTTGCTTTTAGTATAGGATCGAGGTTGATAAATCTAACTTTAGGTATTGTAGGTGCCCATATTTACAATCGACGTAATTAATTATCATAAGGTCTTCCTTATTTACGTGAAGGAAATTACCGGCTTAGGAATATATACCGAGCGAGTTTGGTATACGTGTTATTACGGTGGCAATTAAGGAGCGTAGCTAGTTAAAGAAACCTTTACAGGTAGCATTTAAGCGTTGTAGAGCGTATTCGAACTTAATAATGCCTATAATAGCTACTCGTACCTACTCGCGAAGTGTAGTTTTACTGGAGTAGGTCTTTCCTATTACTTACTAACATATCATTAGCTATTTAGCATTTAATTAATAATATTTATCGGTAATTTTTCCTTTCTTTTACCATTATTATAGTTTACCGTGTGGTGGCCTAGTCTATATAATATTATATAAGGTGGACGTTGTGTTTGAAGTGACCCTTTATGCTATCGTAAATTTCGCGAAACGTAGTAGTATTCGTTAGGAAGGTTAAGTAGTAGTTTTTGGCCTAACTTATAAGGATTTTAGGGAATAGTGAGTAAAAACCAAAAGGTGAGACCTTTATCCACTTGTAAATATTTAGAAAAGACATTGTTTTGGTATCGAAAAGGTTGTAAATTTTTCCGTTATACTTCTCTATATTATCTTAGATTTTGATGAAATTCGTTATTAACTTGTAATTAATGTTAACTATTTTAATAGATCTTGAAGGAAGGTCGCGATAGTTATCTTAGGCTAAGTTAATATTTCCTGGCGGTTTAAATTTTGAAGGTTTCGAGGCTTAGTATCAATGGTAATTGCTAATCGCTTAGCTCGAAGGGTAAATTCCTATAATAAGACCTATAGTAGGTTTACGCGCGTAGGTGTATCTAAATGGCAAAGGTTTTTAAGGGTCTTAGCGGTGGACTTATTAAGGAACAATAGGTATTTAAAGGTTTTGGGAAGCCTGACGATTTTTCTTAATTAACTAGTGTAGAGCGTTAACGTTAATTCTTTTAGTTGCGTTGGCGGCCGTTACTTCGCGTGCCTTGTTATCGGAGAGGGCGTATTCCGCGCTATTACGAGGTAGTACTAAGCTGATGAGAAGGTTAACAAGTTCTTTATCGCTAGTGCGAAGAGAGGTTTGACTTGGGTAAGGGTAAAGGGGAGGTCTTTTAGATCGTGTATAATGGCGTTAAGGTGCCTTAATACTTTTCCCTTTTCCATAAAGGTGTTAAGGATTGGGATTCTAGGGGTAATCTTCCTGCTAAGCTAATTTAAAGAAGGTTTTTATCAGTTTGACCGGTGTTTTGTCAAGAATATAAATACCATGGCGTGTAACCTCCTTCTTCCATTTGGTCTTAACTATTCGTTGGATTATCTTCCATATGTTAAGGGTTTAATAGATGAAGAATTCGCAGAAATCTTGAAAAGCGCAAGTACTACGACTGTATTCGTTACCGAGGTCCGCGTCGATGATATACTAGCCAACGTAGTTAGTTAAATGAGCCTTAGTTGATGTCTTATGAACGTTCGTGATTTAAAGTTGCTAGTTGTCGTGATTGAGGAAAACTGATTTGAAGGCTTTAAGTTTATTTATGTATTCCTGACTTGGGGCTATCTGGACGGTTTAACTTGCATAGAGTATGTAGGGTGAGTGACTTAGTGATCTTGAGCGTAGAGATTTGGTGTTTTGGCATGAGGTTGCGTGAAAACTTGGCGATTTGGTGACTTGGCGAGAGTTTGCGTAACGTGGATTTTTCGGTATGACTTGGTGTTTTCGCTGCGAGTGGAGAACATGACGATTGAAATGACGTGGGGAGTGAAAAAGAGTGAAGTATGGGTAAAAGTTTGGTGTAGAGAGTAAGGACGGAGGTCGTTGTTGGTGGTGGTAGAGGTCGAAGGTTAATTGTTGAGGCTATTCGGCGTAGGAACTTAGTCGTTTTTGTAAAAATAGCACTTGTAATAGTACTAACTTAGCCGTTTGCCAACTTGTTGTTTAAGACTTTTGATAGTTAATTTTAACGTTTATAAAAAGGATTAATAAAGATTTCTTGATGTTTTCGATAGCGATACCGTTGCTACCTTTAAGCTGCTGTAAAAACCGATGCAGTTTAGAAGTTTTTTCTATTTACTGCCGTGAAAACCGACACAATAATAGAGGTCCTTTATAAGAATATTTTTTCTACCCCAACGATCGTATGTCTTAGAGCGTAAACAGAAAGTATATTCTTCTTTTACTTAGCTTATCTATACTTAATCTCATAGGCAAGTAAACACTGATTAGTGTTGGTAGTCCTTAGACGTAGTAACGTTGTCGATTCGATTGGTCGAAGTCACATTAGTATTTCGTGGTCAGATAGTGGATGTATTGTTTTAGGTTTAGCAGATCGTTAGCCGGTCTGCAATATAATTTGTATGGCCAATTGCTTGGCTCGTACCCTAGAGTAAAGTGCAGCATACTGCACTCGACTTACACCCAATGCGGTAAGTACCCACAAAACAAGATACTCAACTTGCAGTTCAGTACATTCAAATTTACTGTAAGTAAAGTTGACCTAATACACTGTATGTAATACTATTCCAAAAATATCGTATAGGGTAAAGTGAGCTACTGGTTTATAAATCACCTCGTTTACAAATAAATTCGAATTCAACGATAATTTTAAGGATCGGATGAAAGTTAATTTTACAATATACGTAACAAAGTACAAAGGTATAAATAACGGATTCGACGCTTACCTTTACAAAGATATATCCTAAGAAAACGATCTTAGGTAAAATAAAATCTATCTATTAATCTATAACGATAAAAACGCTCAATATATATTTGCCGGTGTACAAAACGCCTCTTTTACGTATATTATAGGCTTGGACTACGTAAACGAAGTGTTTAACGCCTATATGACGTCTAAATTTCCGCTTTTTGATAGATACGAAAACAGGTTTTAAGGCATTATGCTTAACATTAACGCGGCCAAAATTTTGACGGCCGGAAAGCGGCCATTCGACGCGATTCCGGCGGAGTTTTCAAAATTTCGTCTAAAAAGAATAAGAAAACACCGAAAGGCTCTATTCAGTAAAATCAAAACGTTATCGTTCGGAACGGTCGTTGTAAATACGCGTTTCGAACCGATTAAGTTTTACGTAATAAAATTTAAAATACAGTTTTTGTTTTTATCAACTAATATAAATAAACGTGAAATTAAAGTCAGAAATACGATTAAATAACTTATCCGCGCTTTAAATAACGTATCCGTATCGTTTCGACTTAAATTCAGTCACTTATAGTTTCCCCCCACAAAAAGTACAATCAAGGCTGTTTATTAAATCTAGTCTGAATTAGGGACTTTTACCGACTATTCGGATATCTAATTTCAAAACTTTTGTAACGTTTGCTTTACGTTATAAGTTATATAAATATAAAAAAAAACTTATTTAAAGCTATTAAAAAGTTTTGCCATAAGTATTGGTAATACTTATAAGCTCTACAACGCTTTAAGTTTAGCCTTTAAAATAATAAAAACTTCAATTACGAAGTAATTATCAATATTACGTATTTCAATAATAAATCTGTCTTTTACGTCATCGATATAAAAATATTATTCTAGGCTATCAATTTTACACGAAGCGTTTTCGCTACAAACTATTAGGAAGCTTTAGTTAATTACTAGTTAAACGTTTATTTCGAGTCTTTAAACTAGATTACGTATGACGCTGATACGGCTTTCTAACTTTAAATCATATTGTATAATGGTTCGAATAACCGTTAACGAATATAAACAAATCCTAGTAAAAGCTTAATAAGTTATAAAAAAGTGTAAACTATACCTCGAATTATTTAAAAACATATACGGTATTGTTAAACAAATTGAGGGGTATTAGGTCTAAAAAAAACTTTCATTTAGATAATGACTAACGCTGTCAATAACACTTTTAACCCAAGTAGGCTAATCCCTACGCTCCGCATCTTTAGTGCCTACCCGAATATCCATACAAATTCTGCCTTATTACCATCCACAATATAAAGAGCCAATATTGAACGAACGCTATAGCGGTATTAAGCTCCCTATAGGCAAAGAACGATATATCCAAAATATTGGTTATAAGAAATAGCCTATACGAAATTAGTGTTTTAAATTTACTATTGAAATTTAAAGTTTTTGTTTGGAAAACGAACAATTAATAAATTAGTTTTTAGAGATTTATCGAATTTGAAAGCTTTAATATGTTCGTTAACTTACTAAACCGAACGAATTCGTTTTATTAAATAATAGTATACGAAAAAAAAGAAAGGTGTAAAGAAACGTCCCGAAACCATAAAACGAACAAAATCATTGATAAGATATTACCTAAAATGGCGAATTTAAGCTATACATAACCTTATCTTTACCCTAAAAACGCGAATGTAACCCGATCACGTTATATAAAAACAGTTTATTTGTACCAAAGCCATTAAAACCTCGCTGTCGAAAATGCCCCTTCGGTTCGAGAAATAATAAACGCTTTGAAATCTGTACTACGAATTCCTTTATTATGTAAAAATAAATAATAAACCTCAAGTTTAGTTTAAAGCTTCTCCATAAAGGTATTATTCCTATCTTAGGTATCTTATCCGCGTTATTTACCTAAACAAAAATCTTAAACCTAATTAACTAAGGCGTATTTCGTTTTAAATGTTTCGACCTAGCTATTTGCGGAACTTTTAGGATCTTTCTCATCCGTTTCATTTACGAAATTAATGATAAAACCGGAAAACCTTACAAAAAACCCACCTAGTAGTTAAAAAATATAATAATAAAGGTAAAAAAAGATATTATAATGTAATTATTTACGTTATAACAGGTTAATAATCGCCTAATTTTAATACCTGTAGCTTCTTTTAACGTACAATATAATCTATATGTCGATTTTTGCGATATAACGCAGGTATATACCCAATTGAAGGAAAAGTTTAAACGACGAGTTCACGCTAATATACCTAAAAACCTTAGGAACTATTACCCTCCTAAAACGATTTTACGTTTTTTAAAACCACTTTACGGTTTAGCCGAAGCTGGTATTTACTAATACGACACTTGTTAAAGGTACTATAAGAAACGGTTCGAAATAATTAACTTCACCTTTAACCCGTACTAATTAGTATCTGCAACCCGTTCAAAAAAATTATACTAACAGGTATATAGACGGACGACACTTCGACGTTATATAACACCTAGTTTTCCGCTTTTAAAGAAAAGAAACTTTTAAAAGCCGGCTTAAAAGCTAAACCTAAAACGTACTTAACGGAAGACTACGAAATCAATTTTAATAAAGTTACTATTACTTTTAGAAATGGTATTTTAGGTTTTATATAAAAGAGGTAATTGTATAAAGTTGCCCTTGTCGTTATAAGTAACTTAAAACGGGTTAAGGAATACAAATATTAACGTATACGAGGGGCTAAGGTTGTTTTGATAACAAGATTAAAGGCGGTATTTAACATTTAAGTCGTCGCATAATGCTAAACCAACCCTATGAAAGAAATATATAAAGCGTTGAACAAATGGTTTTCGAAGAAAATACACAATTTAAGGCACGACTAATAATTTATTCTATAAGATATATGTATTATAACGATATTTTCTGTTACTAACGGCTTTTTCGTTAATAATAGCGACTATAGTTTGTAAATAATCATCGTTTTAGTCCCCGGCAACGAAATACCGGCCCGAAACAGCTGTACGTTCCGAAAGAAACATTATTTATTGAAGCTTTATCAAATGTAAAAGGGTTATGAACAAAGTTTTTTATCTAGAGATTTATAATATAGTTGGAAATTTCTATTTAGGTATTATTATAACGATAACGGTCCAGATAATTATATACCACCTTAAATTACATTTTATCCTTTTTACCATATATACTAATTCCTTTTCGCTTTATAAATCCCTAGTTAAATTAGGTATTACGAACGAAAAACATTTAACAATCGATATTATAACTTTATTCAAGTCATATAAATGCCGTAGAATTAAGGAAATAAGGTAAATCGATGGAAAATCCAATATAACGGATATGATAACCAAAGTTACGTTAAAGGAAGCCTTAAAACACTTATATCGACAAGTACACTTTTTATTGAGGTTACTAAAAAGGTTTTATAGCTCTAATAAGTTACTATACCACTTTCTCGTTAATTTAAATAGGTTTCTATTATATTATTTATACCGATCCCCGATTTTACCCTTATTTAAACCTATTATTATTACAGATCCCCGATATGATTTTTATTTAACTTTATTATTTCGTACTACTCCTATATAAATTAACTGAACGAATTAACGTATTTTTGATTATATAATATTATACCGATTGTGGTATATCACATCCTTTGTTTTTTATAGTTCGAATTACGTGTATTATATTGAAATAATTGTATTGTTAAGAATTATAATATAAATATATAACGTAACATATCATTGGCGGGTGCACCGACTCGATCCGGGGGTATTTATCCATTATCAAACAGAAAGGGCGACGCCGTCGCGTCTTTACGGTCCTCCCCATTGCTTTCCCTCTTTATTCTAATGTTACCGTTATTGACGTCGTCGACTTTATGAATGTTAGTAAAGACATAGCCCTACGCCTTAGAATTTATACCTTTGGATAAAGGTATAAGGGGAGGATTGCCCTTTTTACAGCGACGTACGATAACGGCGTTAAATTTACCTACGTAATATATACGTAAACCCCGTTTTTAGGCGTTGACGGCGGCTGCCGTCTCCCTGGTCCTCCGGTTGACACTTGTTGTTAATTAGTATCGACTTATTTTAGTTATTTCGGATTACAATTAATTTTCAGATCGCATCGAACAGTATATATTTATTTTAAAAGTTCTCAAGGTTCGGTTAAAACTTACTAAAAAGCCGGTGGGCGCGTAATATAACTTCAGCCTAAGGCCATGAAACTACCGAAACGGGGTCGTACGAGTTTCCGGTCCGTTGATAACGGTAACAACGGGTCTAACGACCTTCGTTTTCGTAATAATTACCAACAGACTTACTCGTAGTCTCGAACGCGACACACGACACGTAAAGTGTATCTATAAACGGCCCGAAGCTACGGATCTAGGTACGTTGCTTTAACGCCTTATTCATTAAAAAACCCTTGTGGTATACCTTAGCGATACAAAACTCGAAACGGCGAAAAAGGTTCGCCGTATACTATTGATTTAAAAAGTAAAAACGAAATTAAAAATATACGATCGGATGGATTTGAGAAATACGAACTTTAAAGTAATTGCGTTAGGTTAAGCTTACGGCATAAAGGGGGCCCTACGGGTAATAGGGTCTTTACTCATAGGGAAAGAGTAAGGTTTATAATCTTAAAAACCCTCCGCTTTTCCCTCTGGGAGCTGGGAAAAGGGGAGGGGGAGGAGGGGGAAGAAGGGGGCGAGGCGAAGGCGGCGGTGGGGCTAGGCGGCGTGGTGGCGGCGGGACTAAGTAATGTGGTGGAGGCAGCGACGGGACTTGGAAGCGTGGCGGCAAATGGAGTGGCGGGGGCGGGCGACGTGATGGCGATAAAATAGATAATGCCTGAAGATTTCAGATTGTTATTATTAATAGTAATGGTGTTATAGGCGGTCTAGATAAAAGTAGCGGTGGCGGCGACGGCGGCGCGCCGTCACTTACGTGCTAAATGGCTCCTTATGGTTCGGTTTTCGAGCGTTATCTCTTTAAAGGAAAAGGCTTAGTAATGTGTGTTAGTTAAGTTACCTACCTATAAAAACGGCATGTTTTGGTCAAAAGGAATAAAGGAATTGAGGATACGGCTTAGTTTGTTTAATAGGGATAAAAGTTCAATTAAAATAGGGACTTGTATCTGTTTGGACGACGCGCTTTTGGAAAAGAAAGAAAATAGGTTTTGTTTGGGCCGATAACGATATATCTTTTTATACTAATGTAACATGTAATTTCGTAATTACCCCTACGCAGTCACCCATATGTAATTACCCTTGTATAATTTCCCTTGTTAGAAACCCTAAAAGGCGCTATAACCAACTATATTGCCTCTATTTTACTATACTAACCAGACCCGAACTATAAACACCACCTCGGCTAAACTTTGCTAATTTTGGTTGAACTTTCTAATTTAAAACTTTTACAATGAATGCGTCAATAAAGTTATTATTAAGGAAACTTACTAATTTGTATCTTATGCAATTAATTCGGCAACAACATAGTTACTATGAAACCTATTAATTTGTACCTTCGTAATCACAACTACACTATCATTACTAGACTATAGGTACGGAGTCTATAAGGATGAATGAAAAGATTGCCTATATGGCAATTACTATATACCCTTATATATAGTATATATAAGGCAAGTAGCAATACATTATATTATGAGGTACACTCCTGTAAAGGATACAATAACTTGTCACGCTTTAGGCTGCACTTTTATAAGACGCAAAGTGCTCTATGAATGGATTGGTCTGGAATGGCTATAACAGACCGAAAGGCAATACGTGGAGCGGTTTAGAGTAGTACGCTCTGTGTGAGGACTTATAAACCCTCATCTATGGTGGTCACCTCTAGATACTCCCTTGTATCTATCATCTTTTACTACAACTTTAGCAATCTAACGATTACTCTTTTGAATACCTTATTTCACATAAATAGATTTTAGACCCTACCGACAGATAATAAGTTAATATTATATAAAGCTTGGCATAGAATTCTTTTTACAAAGCTTGCCAAATAGTAAAAAGAAACTTCGTATTTTAGTTCAACAATAATTTCTTTGGAGTACGCTTCATTTAAAAATGATTAGTGGCGACACGGAATTGGCGTTGAATAAGTTCTTATATGAGTAATATACCTAAGTAATTGAAATGTACGTTTCGAACTTTTATTGGTAACCGATATAATAGCCCCAAACTTTTCATAACCTGGTAATATTTGAGGGGTGCCGTTCCATAATACTTATAATAAAGCTGTAATAAAGTTGATATAGATAGTATATATAGGCTTTTCTGGCATTAAGATTAGTTAAAACGCCTAATAGGTATTTGAATTTCATTACATATTCAATAGTAACGAATGTAAGACCAATAATATCATTTCACTAACTTTCGTTTGTATCAAAAATGCAGGCTATTAAGAAAAACTATTATACGTTTCGGCTCAAAATAACTCTTGTCGTTATGACTATTATTAAGAATGTATAAGACGAATTGAGTAAAGATAGCGATTTTTTCACGACTATTTACATTCTAATTATGAATGAGAAGGTTAATTTAACGGAAAGAATAATTATTTTCAAAACTTTTGATAATGACCTTGTTGTTTGGTTTTGGGTATTCTAATGTTAAGTTTGAAATAATCGCGCGCTAAACTACTTCATTTGCGTATATTAACCAGAATCTAAAGTGTTTATCTTCGAGTTGTATAACTTTCGCGATATATAATGAAAGATTAATCAGGTTAAGCATTATAAAAATTATCAAATATTTAATCTAGTATAGGTACTTTTTGAGGAATCTTTTCTATTACCATTGTAGTGAGTTGTAACAATCTATTTAAAATCAAATTAAGTCTTTTAGGGACATGGATAACGTCCAAATCATATATGTTGATAGAAATAGTAGTATTGATAAGTCTTTTATTAACCTAGTTTCTATACGTTGTGTTTAGCGACATTTTTATTGGTAGGTTCTAAAACCTATTCACGTGAAATAAGGTATTCAGAAGAGTAATCGTTAGATTGGTAAAGTGGTAGTAAAAAGATGATGATGATACGAAAGAGAATTTAGAGGTTTACGCCACAGGTGAGGGTTTATAAGTTCTCACTCAGAGCGCACTACTTTAGACCGCTCTACGTATTGCCGTTCGGTTTGGTATAGTAATTCCAGACCAATCCATGTATTGTCGTTCGGTTTGGAATAGTCATTCTAGACCGATCCATGCATAGAGCACTTTTCGTTTTGCAAAAGTGTAGCCTATGGTGTGATACGTTATCATACACTTTGTAGGAGTGTAACCTACAATACAGTACGCTGTTACTTGCCTTATGTGTACTATTTTCAAGGGTATGTAGTAAAATTTATACAAGTAATCTTTTCTTATTCCCTTAGATACTCTGTACCTATAGACTAGTAGTAATAATGTGGTTATAATTACGAAGGTCTAAATTAGTAGGTTCTTTAGTAACAATGTTATTTTCGAATTAATTGTAAAAGGTTTAAATTAACAAGTTTCTGTAATAATAGTGATGTTTCCGTATTAATTATAAAAGGTCCAAATTAGTAAATTTGACTGGGGTTAGCAAAGTCTAGTCGAGGTGGTATTTTAATTCAGCTAGAATGAGTAAAGGTTAGTCGAGATGGTATTTAAAATTCGAATTTAGTTCGTATAGTCAAATAGGGGCGATATAGTTAGAAATAACGTCTTTCTAGTTTTTAAACGGGGGTATTTATATAAGGGTGATTATGTAGAGGTAATTATGGAGGGGTGATTACGCAGTTACGTATTAGATCAATATAAAAATATACATCGTTATCGATTTATATAAAACCTCTTTTGTTTCTCTTTTAAAGGCGTATAGTCTAAGTAAATGTAAGTCCTTATTTAAATTTAACCTTTATCCCTATTAAATAAACCAAGTTGTATCCCCATTTTATCTTTATTTCATTGAATTGAAATAAACAATTCCTATAAGTAGGTTAGTTAACCCATACCTATTACTAACCCTTTTCTCTACATAGATAACGCGTAAAACCCGAACCGTAAGGCGCCGTCTGGCGCGCGAACGACGTCGCGCCGCTGCCGTCGCCGCTGCTATTGCTACTGCTGCCGCCTATGACACCATTACTACCAATAGTAGCAATCCGCCCTTTTTGGGCGTTATCTCTTTTATCGCCGCCAAGCCGCTCGCCCCCGTCACCCGTTTTTCTGTTACGTCGTTAAGTTCCACCGTTACCGCCGTTACGCCGCCTATCTCTGCTGCTGCTACACTGCCTAGCTTTATTACCACCTTTTTCTCGCTCCTTTCCTCCCCGTCCTCTTCCTCCCCCTTTCCTAGATTTTAAGAGGAGAAATTAGGGGCTTCTAAAATTGTAAATCTTATTTTTTCCCTATGAGTAAAAACCTTATTACCCGTAAGACCCCCTTTACACCGAAAATATAGCCTAACGTAATTACGTTAGGGTTTGTATTTCTTAAATCTATTCAATCATATACTTTTAACTTTTTGAAATTTTTAAATCAAAAGCACGAGGCGAACCTATTTCGCCGTTTTGAAATCCATATCATTAGGATACACCGTGAAGCCTTTTTAATGCGTAAGGCGTTAAAACAATATACCCAAATCTGTAGTCTCGGGTCGTTAATAAATACGCCTTAAGTGTCTTATATCATATCCGCGGTCGTAGGTAAGTTCGTTAGCGATTATTACGAAAACGGAAGCCGTTCGACCCGTTATTACCATTACGAACGGACCGTAAACTCATACGCCCCCGTTCTGGTAGTTTTAAGGTTATAGATAGAAGATGTATTACGCTTCCACCGGCTTTTTAATAAGTTTTAACCGAATCTAAAAGCCTTTTTTTAGTAGAAATATACCGATTAGGGAGATTAAAAAACAATTCCTCATAAGTAATTAAAATAAGCCAATGTTAATTAGTAATAGATTTTAACTGATGGACCAGGGAAACGGTAACTTTCGTTGCCGCTTAAAAACGGGATTTACATATGTATTACGTAGGTAAGTTTAACGGCGTTGTCGTACACTGTCGTAAAAAAGATAATTCCTCCCCTATGACTTTAACTAAGAGTATAACTAATAAGTTGTAAGGTTATATCCTTATTAGCGTTAATAACGTCGATAATGGTAATGGTGGTAACGTTAGTATAAAGGGGGAAAACGATGAGGAGGAAGGTAGGGATGCGATGACATTGTCCTTTACTTTTAATTAATGGATAAATACCCCTTTGGCCGGGCCGGCGTGCCCGGCCATAGTATAATACGCTATTTGTAATATTATGGCTTTTTATAAAACAATTATTTAAAAATTGTGTAAAATATATAAAATCGAAGGAGGTAATATACCAAAACTGGTATAATATCGTAGGTTTAAATAAAGTAGAGTAAATGGTAAAATTAAATGGAAAAAGAAATAAATAAGAAATTCCGTCGAATCGAAGCGCGCAAAAAAAGTAGTATTAAAATTTCAGAGAAGACGTAAAATAGTAGGGTTAAATAAAATTGAAATCGGTAGTCGGTGTAAATAGTTGGGTTAAATAAAGGGAAAATCGTGTATCGGTTTAAATGATATAATATGTGCCGATACAAATTAGCGAAAAAGTGGTATAATAGCTTATTAGGGTCGTAAAACCTTTTTAGTAACCCTAATAAACAGTGTACTTATCGATATAAATATTTTCAATACTTCGTCCATGTAACTTTAGTTATTATATTTGTTGGGCAGAATTTTCCGTCGATTTACCTTGTTTTTTCTTCAATTTTACGGTGTTTATATAACTCGTGTAAAGCTATAATATCGATTATTAAAAGTTTTTCGCTTATAATCCCTAATTTGACCACAAACTAATAAAACGAAAAGAAATTAATATATACGATAAAAAGGATAAGACGTAAATTAAGGTTGGAAATAATTATCCAGAATGTTATTGTTATAGTAATACCTGAATTGAAACTTCCAACTATAATATAGATTTTGAAATCTAGGACTCTACTCGTAACCCTTTCACATTTAGTTACGCTTTAATAAATGATGTTTCTTCGGAGCGTAAAGCCGTTTCGGGCTGGTATTTGGTTACCGAGGATTAAAAAGAAGTTTATTTTTAATTATAATCGTCATTATTAGCGAAGGAACCATTAGTGAAAACTAATAATTTTATAATACGTATTTCTAACAGTGTAAATCGTAAGCCGCATTTTAAATTATGCAATTTCAATGAAAGAAGTTTATTGAACGTTTTCTATATATCGTCTGTCGGATAAGTTTGGTAATATAAGTTGATAAAAAGGTTAAATATAGCCTTTAGCTATGTTATAAAAGCAACCTAAATATTACGTATGCATTAGTTTTATATTCGTCGGCTTGTTTTGTATTATTAAAAATATTAAAGTCAACTCTGTCCAATTACACTCTTAATACAAGGCTTAAAACTCTGTTTTAAAGGGTAATAGTAACGCTATTAAAATCGATTTTTTTTTTCTGTATGGTACATTTTAGGTTTCGCTTTTAAGCCAATCTTTCATAGCTTTTTCTTTTTATATTCGAAAAACGAGGTGTTACATCATGTTAAGATGTCGTTTGTCCATATATCCGTTAATATAAAGCCTTTAAACGGGTTGTCGATATTAAAAGGTACAGGTTTAAAGTGGAGTTAGTTATTTCGAGCCGTTCCTTATAGTATTTATAATAGGTGTTATACCAGTAGATACCAATTTCGGCTAAGTCGTAAAATAGTTTTAAAATTCGTTAGATCGTTTTTGGAGGGTAGTATTACCTAAGGTCTTTAACTATATCGACATAAATCCGTCGTTTAAGACGCTCATCGAATTGAATATAAACCAACGTTATATTTCGAAGCTCGATATACGGGTTAATAATATATTGATGGAGCTGATAAATATAAGAATTAAACGATGTCTAACCCATTTTAAAGTGTGTAATTAAGTTATAGTATCCTTTTTACCTTCGTTATTATATCCTCTAACTACTAGACGGGGTTTTTCGTAAGTTTTTCCGGTTTTATTTTTAACTTTGTTAATCAGGCTGGTGAGAAAGATCCTATACATGTCATAGATACCGAAGTCGAAACGTTTAAAACGAAAAACGCCCTAATAGATTAAGGTTAAGATTTTTATTTGGTAGATTATGCGAATAAGGTATTTAGGGTGGTAATAATGACTTCACGGCGGAGTTTTAGGTTAAGCTCGTGGCTTGCCATTTCTTTTTACGTAATAAAAGAGTTCGTGACAAAGTTCCTAAGGCGTTTCTTAGTTTTTGAACCGAGGGGGGACCTTTGGCGACGAGAGTTTGGCGGGCTTGGTATAAATAAGCCGTTTTAATTTAACGTGGTAAGGATGAATTCGCGTTGTAAGAGTAATGTCAATATTAGGTTAGTCTTAAATTCGCCGTTCGAGGTAGTATATTGTAAGCGGTTCTATTTGTTTTCCTGTTGCGGGCCATTCCTTTCTGCCTCTTTTTTATATTCGCCTACTGCTATTCAACGAAACAAACTCGTCCCGTTTATTAAGTTAATAAATATATTATAGAGTTTTTACCCATTAATCCTCTACAAGATAATTTATCTATCCTTCGTCTTTCAAACCAAATCTTTAGATTTTAATGGTAAATTTAAAACGCTAGTTCTACGTGGATCATTCATTATAACTAACGCTTTGAACATATCGTTTTTTACCCACAATACGCCTAGTACCGTTATAGCTTTTGCCACACCATTAACCTGTTACATTGTAGAAAGCAATAGAGCATAGATTATGTAAATCCTCGAAGAAACACCAAAGATAAAAAGCGTAGAAATAAACCTATTTAGTCTAAAAGTGTTATTGACAGCGTTAATCATTATATAAAGGATAGACTTCTTAAAACTAACAACTTTTAATTCCCTCAATAACACCGTATACGTTCTTTTTAGTGGTTCATGGTATTCTTTACACTTTTCAATAACTTATAAAGATTTTACTAGGATTTATTTACATTCGTTACCGGTTTTCCGAGCCTTCGTACGTTATTTGGTAAAATTAAAGTCGCATCGGCGTCGTCCTTATTTTAGTTTGAAGATACAAAGTGAACGTTTAACTAATAGTTAATCAAAACGTCATAACAGTCTATAGTAAAAGCGCTTCGTGTAAATTTTGTGGCCTGGAATAATGTTATTGTATTAACAACGTAAAAGACTGGTTAGCTATTTATATATATAATAATAACAATTACTTCGTAGTTAAAGTCCATATCGTTTGAAAAGCGGAACTTAAACCATCGTATGGTCTGTAAGTGTAATTAGTATTTATAACAAAATTTTTCGATAACCTTGAGTATGTCTTTTACTATATTTATATATCTTACGACATAAATTAAACGTAAAAAACGTTTTGCGGTTAGGTATTCCAATCGTTGGTGTAAAGTTCGTAATTCCGGACAAGTTAAGTAAACAACTTTAATAATACATCCTTCGGCGAAAAACTATAAATGTCCGAACTTAAACCTTGGCAGTACGGATAAGTTATTTAAGGTGTGGACAAATTAATGTATCGTATTTATAACTTTAATTCCGAGCTTATTTATATTAATAAGTAAAAAAAATAAGTCTTTTCAAGTTTATTATATATAACTCAACCGGTTTGAAACGCGTATTTAAAACAACCGTTCCGAACGAAGATACCTCACCTTATCCAAATAGGTCCTTTCCGTGATTTTTTATTCGGTTTAACCGAAACTTCGGAAACTTCGCCGTAAACTCGTCGAATTTCTGCTTTTCGGCCGTCGAAATTTCGGTTACATTAATATTAGGTATAATACCCTAAAACCTGGTTCCGTATTTATCAAAAAGGGTAAATTACGGCGCTATATAAACGTTAAGCATTTCGTTTACGTAGTCCAGGTTATAATATACACAAAGGAAGCGTTTTGTAAGCCGGCAAAGATACGTTAAGCGTTTTTATCGTCGTGGGTTAATAGGTAGATATTATTTTATTTAGGATCGTTTTTTCCAGATGTATTTTCGTAAGGATATACGTTGAGTCCGTTATTGATTGTTTTATAATTTATTACAAATACTGTAAAATTATCTTTAATCCGATTCTTTAAATTACACTCGACTTAAAATTATCGTTTAATCCGAATTTACTTGTAAACGGAGTGGTTTATAAATTAACAACCGACTTTACCATATACGATAGCTTTTGCAAGCCTATAAAGTTTTGTATATCTTTTTTTAAATACTGCTGTAATCCCGGTACGTTTTTTCTATTTCTGAACGATCGTCATTATGTGTCATTGTTAAGGTTTTCTCTTCAATATTTGTATTTCGGACGCTCGCTTTACCTTAAATAAACCTTAAATTTTCGGTATAAAACGTGATAAATTATCTCGGATAGGTCTATTCTAGTAATTTGGCCTTCGCTTTCAATTTCTTGAGTTACAAATGATAATCCGAAGCTCTTTTATCGGTATGAAAAGGTCTTGGGCGAAGTTTTCAGGTTTACACTAAAAGCCTTTAAATCCTTTTACAATTCAAAAAGTATAAGGTTGAAATTCGGGTTTCCTCGATAAGTTTTTGTTATAACTTAAATAAAAAGTTTATTACCTTTATATTTTGGTGCAAAGGCTACACAACACTTTAAGATTTTAGCTAATAAGATAGTAAGGATTTCCTATAGGTTTTTATCGGCGTTTTCCTATTGGTTTTTTACGGATTTTCAAGTTGTACCGGTCCAGTATTCATCGTAAAGTTCATAATGGATTATAGTATCGATATTATATTTTATGCACTGATAACACTTTATAAATATATCTTCTTACAAAATGTAATATATATACTACTTCTTAACTTATTCGAAAAGTATACCGGGTAGGATAATATGAAAATAAAAAAGCTTAATATCCAATCTTTTACACGTATTAAATATAACTAGTATTTTATTATTAAGTACGTTGTATGGCAAGCCGATTTCATTGTCATACCTATCTTATAACTTAATAAAATTGTTAATTGTATAAGGTCTTTCTTATCCGTAGGGAAAAAGTACGGTAGGAGGTCGCGATAAGGGTAGTGGTTTACGGGTATTGGTCCGTAGAATACGTATTAGAGTATTACACCGCTTGTCAAATTTTGGGATCGAGTTGTTCTTTATGTTTTAACCGAATTTTTCGTGGTCAATCGGGTTAGTTTCGGTGTTTCAACCGCTTTCGCTATAGCTGAACAGTCAATTTCCAATGGTTTAGAAGTGGTTTGGTATTCGGTTGTATTCCATAATATATACCAGCGTAACGGTATATTGGATTTATATAGTAAATGAGGATTATAGTCGTTTTTCTTTTTCGGGGTCTTTATTCCTGACTTGTGGTATAGGTCTAGGATTAGGTCGTCTTACGCCTCGTCGTCGTCGTTTTCATAATTGTCTCTTTTACTTCATAAGGTAACACCTTTTTACAAATTCCAATAAATAAAAATCTTTATTTTTCCAATTTAATACGTCGCCGTGTTATGCTATTTCGAATAAGGCTTTTACAAAGCAGTTATTTTTACCCCCTAAGGTATTAATGCCTTTAATTTATAATTAGATCCGTAAGGCATTGGAAATTGTAGGATTTACTATTTACCTCATATCTAACGTTCAATTTAAAATGTTTTCATAAAACTTATCTGGTAAGTCAAGTACCTAAGCTTTTTTTTTTCAGTAGCGGAATGAAACGGCTAAAATATATGTGTTTACCATATATAGGTCGAGTTTTTAAACTGGTAAATCGATAGTGTTATCCTAAAAGCTTCAGTCCATTTCGTGTATTATAGCTTTCCTAATTTCCATATTTTCGAGGAGGAGTTCAAAGTTAGCGTTAACTCCTTTTAATGATATTGGTGTTAAGACCATTACTACAGGCATTTTAAGGCGGTTGGTCTTTGTACGTACTTGGTATACTAAATCGGTTTAAGTTGGTAATTTAGCGTTGTGGTAAGGTTTAGGTACATTTAGATTTCAATGTTCAGGGTAATCAGTTTTACAAACAGAGAATGCAAATCAAATAAAGTAATTAAAATGATTGAAATAGGGCTTACTAACGTTTGATGGTGTAAATGAATTTTGAACGATAAATAAGATGTAACTACAAATTGATTGGGCGTCTCTAATTAGTTTTGTTAACGCTTGGTAAGGCTATGTTAGCTAAGAGGCTATAAGAACTTAAATGTCGTAAGAACTTAATTTAAAATACGTAAAGCGAACCCGAAAAGACGAATAGGGCAAATGGGAGGTGTGATTATGGGGAGGTGTATTGTGTAATCCGGTGTTTGGTAGTCGATCTGGATTAGTGTGTCGTAACCGAACTTATTAAAGTGATCGGTTTGGTTACTTTTTGCGTAACCGCTCTGGCTAATGTGATCGGTTCGGATGGGTGGTTCGTAACTGCTCTTAAATTAAGGAATCAGTTTAAATGTTGAAAATCGGATAGGTTTCAAATAAGGGTTCCAAAACTTGGGGATTTTGACTTGCATAGCCTAATATGTGATAAGAAGGTCTCGAAAAAGTGTCCGGATACTTTAAAGCGCTAAATAATTGTTAATAATAACGTAATAGGGCTTTTAATCAATAGAACGCCAAATTAAAGTTGATGGTATTATACTTAAGTTGTTTTTCTTAAAGTTACTTAATCTTTATGATATTTGTATACGTCGGCGTATAATTCTTGTAAACACAAAATATTGGAACATAAATATTTAAAATCGCTATAATATTTCACTATGGGTATTTAACATATGTTTATCTCTTCTTTCCTAGACTGTTTATAATCGACTGAGTCGGCTAATAATTAGTGTCGATAGGGTCCAAACCCTTTTTACTTGAAATAAGTTATTAATAAGGGTAATAGTTAAATTGGTAAAATTGTAGTAAAAATATGATAATAATGATACGAAGGAGCATTTAAAGGTGTACGCCACAGGTGAGGGTTTATAAGTCCCCACCTAAAACGTACTACTTTAAACTACTCCACATATTGAAGTTAGGTTTAGTATAGCTATTCCAAACCGATCCATGCATTGTCGTTCGGTCTTGAATAGTCATTCCCGACCGATCCATATATGGAGCACTTTATGTCTTGCAAGAGTGCAGCCTGCAGTGTGACACGTTATCGTGCACTCTGAAGGAGTGCACCCTGCAATATAGTGCACTGCTACTTGCCTTATATATACTATCTATAAGGGAATGTAGTAATACCGACCATTTTGTTAATAATACCTATAATAAATTTGTAATCTATAAAAACTATAATTCGGAACAAGTGTCTAACTAATATTGTTTTAAGGCGTTTATATAATTAAACGAAATATATTACTTTATATTCTGAGGATTCGTTATCAGCTTTATTTTGGTTAGGAATCTATTGAATAATATAATAGACTAAAAAATGTTGAAGTGAATTAATTTTACATGGTTAGATATATATTTAGGCTGAAGTTAAGAAAGCAATATAAAAAAGTCTATTTAAACCATTTATCGATTTGTAAAAATAATCGGCGAAACGGGTTTATATTGAACAAACGTAATTAATTAAAGAAACAATTTTGTAACTCGGCGAAAAACTCCTACTTCAATTAATAAATGTAATTTTAAAGGTTTAAATTAAATATATACGTATTCTACGATTCTTATTGAGGACTCGTTTATCTTTACGGCTAACGGCTTATGAATACATCTTTAGCTTTCATAATTATTCAAACAATTTAGTAAAGTATGGAACTATCTGATGCAAAAAGCTAATAGCTTTGAAATACGTTTTGAATGTTTTAAAAGTAATACGAAACTAGATATCGCGAAAAAACTAGTTATGTTTAGCGGTTATTAAAATACCAAAACCTTTTATATAAAATCTGAGTAATTTAGCAAACTCAAATTTTATGTAGGATCTTTCTAGATATAAAGAGATTTTAAACTTGGTTAATAAAGAGAAAATTCAAGTTAAGTGTTTTTAATGGTTTTCGAAATCATTGGAAAAGACGATAATATTAGTGATAAAATCTCGACAAAATGATCGATGTAACTTAAATGTATGGCTTATAAGTCTCTATACTACCGTTATTGAATTTTTAAAGTTGATTAGTATTAATTCATAACGTTTAAGTTCTCGATAGATTACGAAGGTAAATCGATTTCGGTAATTTGAATATATGATCATTGGAAAAAGATATTATTATATTAACGACCGAAATATAAAACGATTCTTGTAAGAAATCGATAACATCGTCTCAAAAAGAAAAAGGGTAATTGTTGAAAATAGCGTATTAGATCAAGTTCCCAAGGTCAACTACTACATGGCCTTTCTTAATATTATAATTTTTTCATGAAATTATAAATACTAGTCAAACGAATAGTAAAATATTGATTAAAAATTATATACCCCCTTCAATGTATATTTCATTAAACTGTTGTTTTCAGTAAGTTTCGTTTCGTCGATCAACAAGCTAAGAATGACGATTAATCTTTGTATTTTGCTAAATTTTCATAACAGAAACCTTGCTTATTTAGTCGGGAGAAAGCTCAATAGGCATAGAATCATACCAGATATTAGGAAATTAATCGTAAATTTTCACGAATTTAAAACATTAAAGCGTTTCATTATGTTAATATAAGCTTCGTATTTGACTTTTAATATTTCTATGTCATTAGGAGTTTTAACTTCGAAAAAAGTCGGAAATTCCTGAAAAAGAGGTTTATTCTATTGATTCGCAAGATATGAGTTTTTTGCATTCTTTATGGATTTTCGGTAAATATCCTTAAATCTTCGTGTTAAGTCTTGAATTAACCTACAGATAGCCTTTACAAATATCGTATCAGATTGCGAGTTAACTAGTATTACCTAAAAGGGGAGAGACTACGTTTTCTTTACTATTTCGGCGGTATGAAAGTCCAATCAAAACTCGGCTTCTATCGGTAGGGTCTCGGAACCTATGTCACTTATGGTGACGAAAGTCACTGGAGAATTCCCAACAGCCTTACGAGTAGGGTAAGGAATTTCAAAGTCTATATTTCCGATTTTTATTACCTTCTATACAGCTTATACAGCCCCGTTTCAATCAGTATAAAAATAGGCCGTATTTTTACACTACATAATATTTTTAAGACGTTTTTGTTTAGGATTGTTCATTATCGTATTAATAAGATTATAAAGCCTTATATAATATAAGAGGTAATTCAATTTACAATTACGTTTAATATATATCAATATTAATCCGTAGATATAAATAAACAATCTTTAGGTAGTTTAATATATTCAATTAGGCGATATTCCGTTTTCGTAGGTAATATTGTTTTAGCAATGGCTTTGGTAAGAACGTTACATACGATTGGATTTTTAGTTACTCGATAGATTAAAAAAAGCACCACGAAATTTCTCTTTTTGAAGAGAATAACATCTTTTAATATACGAATATCCGACTTACGAGGCTGAAGCTAGTTGTTGAAGAAAAGAAAGCTAATATTTAGGTGGTTTATTACCCAAATTTTAGTCTTTTATAAAAATAATGTTAGGTATTTTAACAAACTTATAGCCATAAATTATAAAAGTTTTACCAACCTTGGTAAAAAGCCGTACTAAAGGTTTAATAACACCTGAGATCGCTTAGCATTTAGCCTACAAAACGTTTGTCTCGATACAATTAAGGAAATAATTATTCAGTTAAAATTTAGCGACCAGATCTTTACTTGCACCTGTACTTCAATACAAAGCGTTGTTTAGATTAGAAAGCGTATCACGCACAGTAACCTGTAAGAAGTGATAACTATCGATAATGAGAGCGACTTCCTCATTGGTTAGCCTAACCATAACAAATTTAACATTCTTTGTGTATAGAGCAACGTTCTTATAGTTAGGCGCCAGGTAATCTATGTAACAGTTTTTTTTTCCGTTATAAATTGCGAGGATAAGGTAATTGATTGTAAATAAGACATCAAATACTTGAACAGATCGTTGTAAAACTCGTAAACTTGTCTATAATAGGCGTATATCCAACGACTTGGTCACGTTTCGTTAATGAGGTTTAGTATCTTATTAATAAAACTTACCTTAATCGTTGAAAAAAGGGAGGAGGAGTGCTCAAACTCGTTGTAACTTTGGTCAGAATAATACTTTTTTTATTTATTTCGATTAAACTTTAATAACTCGTTTAAGATGGAGATTATGTTTGCGGCGACTATTAAAGTCGCCGCAGCGATTATCGTTATAATACTTCTCGCGAGGCTTATCCTTAGCCTTGTGAAACTTATGTTTATGATTGCTAGGTACGCGATTATGTTCACTAATACGATAGTCACTTTTGTCGGATTCTTTGTTATACCTTTTTTTATCCTCATACGAGTTGATATTTTGCTATTATAGTTTTCTTTTTTTAAAAAAAAAAACATACCGCGAATTTTACTTCTGGTGGTTATCCTGAAACACAAGTTTTTTATAAGGGTATTGAAGGTTAGCGAACGTTACAAATATTACTTCAACCTTCTTAATTTAATATATATATTCGTGGAAATTTTTGTTATAGTTGGGAAGAGGAAAGTTTTGTTTAGTACTTAAGTTTAACGAACTCTCAATATTAGTTTTAACTTCGTATTCATTCTGGTTACGCTGATCGACAGTTATTATTACCTGCACGTATTTGAACTTAGTCTAAATGTATTTTTACAAGTCGTATTCATTTTTATAACATTTTGTCAAGTAAAAGTTAATTTTCATTTCTTGCTAACTCGTTTGGAGAGTATTTAAAAGCTTTATGTTAATACCTTTATAATAGCTTCCATAGCTAAAGAGGTCAACTTTAAACGGTTTTCAACGAAAATATTTGAGTTTTATCAAAAGATAGCGGAACCTTGTAAAAAAGTGCCAAATATTGATATGATTTGGCTTTTTTCCCCAGAATTAAGTTTGGTAAAATGTTCTAAACGAGTTCAAAAGCTTTAGATATTAGTGAACATAATGTTACAGTTTATAGTAACGATATTTATGTTAAAAAGATCGTGGTATTTAGGGTTATAAACGCCTATTTACTTCCGTTTTAAGCGGCGAAAAGTATTAGCCAACAAGAACTGAAAGGTCGGAGTAACCCAATTACTATTAAACCGTGGATTTTAAGGACGAGGTGGAGAGATATATTGACAAGGACAAGGACTTTAAAGACGAGGATTACGAGGGCCAAAATACTTATTTCTCGTTCGCATAAATTCCTTAAAGCGACTTATAATAATCGTCTGGTGGTCTTTTATTTATTATTGTAAACCTATGATAATAGCATCAAAATGCTTATTAAAGGTTGTACTTATTTTCAATCTTTGTTATTATAGGCGTTTAAGTTATATTAGCTCAGGGAAGAGATATATAGTGGTACGATAACGATGTGGAAAGGCAATTGGTAAAATAGAGGTTGGTAAAGGAATGTTTGTGGAAATAATAGCCTTATTAACCTGACTACGTATACGAAGTGAAGTAGTAGGTACTTCGATAAGATTTAGGCCAAAGCGCGTAACTCGCGTTTGTTTATCGGCGACCGATTGGCGAGAAGGCGACGCGATTGACAGCGGTTACAGCGAAAACTGTAATGGTAACGACGAGTTCGATAACGGTTACGACGAGGACGATGGCGATAACGGCGAGTTTAATAATAGTTACGGTGAGACTACTGGCGGTTACAGTAAGGAGAGTAGCAGTAACGGCGAGGACGATGATAGCTGCGGCGAAAACAGTGGCGGCGTAGTAGAGGAAATAACGGCGTGAAAAGGTAAGAGGGCAGCTATGGCAGCCATCGGCAGCGGTAAAAGGTGACGGCGGCGAGCTTATCAACGGGTAAAATAATGGTGGTAACGATAATGATAGCGACGACGACGAAGATGAGGAGAAGAAGAGGGGATCGGCGCGATAAAGAGTGATTGATAATAGTGTTGGTTAACAGGGAAAAGGTTACAGATCTTAGAGTTAAAGAGTAAAAATTGAAAAAAAAAAAGGTTTAGTGGGGGGAGAGGTTGTTGTTTTTGTTTTTACAGGGTAAAACTGGTAAATCTCCTTCCGTTTTGTCTTTTTTAGACTGGTGAAAGGTAGGTTTGATTCTTTTCAGCTTTTTAGCTTACAGCTACCAATTATTGGTACGCGTGTAGGGCGGCAACATAATGTTAAAACAATGTAGTATTTTGACGATGGAAGAGGAAGAAAATAGAACTAGCGAAGCTCAGTGAAGCTAAGCTTATGTAGTTGCACAGGCATCCGATGCCTTCCTTCCCATTCCACGTATGTATGTATATACTCTCCAAATAATATAAAACAAATGAAAACACTATTTGTAAAGGTACTTATTTGAATACACAGCTGAGTGAGCGGTATGCCAGGCCGCCTACGATGTTAATAGCAAAAAAAGGGTCCACGTAAAAGATTCAAATAGTGATAAAGTTAATTAGCGATATTATAGGAGAAAAAGAGACATGTAAAGTGATGGTGTTAAGAGCGACTAAACTTGAAAGAATTTCTTAAAGATGGGCACTGTTAAAGTTTACAGTGTTGGCCCATGACTTTTTTTAACGAGGTGGTCCATGCATTTATGCCAAGTTGATGTAAGATTAAAGATATTCTACACAATTTGAAATAGGTACACTTGTGGGTTTATCTTTAAGCATGAAATATAATAATACTCAAATTAACGAGATCAAACCTTCTTTCAATACATATAAGGTTTAATTACTCCAAGATTAACTAATTACAAATTTTTTTTAGGGTATCTACTTCTGAAAATATAACCTTATTTGTATTAAAAGATATCTAAAAACCCTGTTATTGCAATTAAAGGTATTTATAAACGTCACTAAGGTTAAAGTATATATTAAAAGTAAATTAAACAATCAAATTCAAAATTTCTGTTCCAAAATACTTCTTTTAAATTAACTATCACCTAGCAGTCCTATGTGCTTTACGCTAAAAAATACAATAGATACCAGCGGAAAAGATTGAAATCGAAGGATTCTACACCTTGATATACCCACAAAATAGTCCTACGCAATGCGATATATCAAACCATTGGAATATTTTTTATTGAGACCTTTACTGGTTTTATAGGCCTCGATCCCTAAAATAACGAGCGGGGCTTATAATTTGAATTCGACCTAATATATGGTCTATTTCATTGCGACTCAGTGCTTATTTACGTTAAGAACATAATAAAAACCTTCGTATTAAGGGTTAGGTAAGGCACGTGTTATTTTTATCCCTAATTTAGTCAACTAGTTGAAGCATCTTACTCATTTTTAGTTAAGAGTTACTCTTTGAGTATAAATTTTTGTATAGAAGGCGTACATAAAACAAGATCGAAAATATGTAAAAAGAGGAATTTTACATTTTCTTTTACGTATGTAATTCGTAAGTCTCAGGCAAATCTTAATTAGTGTGGGTTAATCTATGATATTCAGCGGTATTAATATATGAAGAAGCATAAACCCGTCATTTGTACCCTCGTTCAAAAGTATAAAATTGTATTTTTTGACTAGTAACCCAAATTTAACCCTCATTACACAAATAATCTATTACTTTATATATTCGTAAAATTATTATATGTTAATATAATATTGTGATTTCTTTTTGTAAAAAGGTTATGATTAAGGTGAGCATGGGGGCGATAAAAACAATGCATCGTGTCCGGCGTATCGCCGCTTAGGTCTCCGCGCTTGCCGTATTTGCCATTCTAACGCTCGCACGTATCACTAAATGAAAATGGGTATAAACGTAACTGTGAAAGCTTTTTACCCCTTATAGTTACCTATCGTATAGATTATACGTTTGGTTTCTTTTACATAGCATTAACGACAGTGTTTATTGGAGTAACGACGTTAAATTCGTCACGTACTAAGTTAAGGGAAATATATTTTGTATAATATCGATTGTATGAACGAGTATATAGATATTGAACATAAAAAAGAGTGCTTTTTCACTATCGTTAGTATTATATCATTGTTGATGGCGTATAGCGTTAACTTATATATTAAAATCTCGTAAGGTTATATGAAAACCTTATGTCACCTTTTACATACGGTTATCGATGTCGCGGAGGCGGTCACGTACACTTAACTCGTAGCCGTTCTCAAGGAGGGGGGGTGTGGTGGAGGTAGAGGCGAGCACAGATTTTTCCCAGAAGGAAAGCCTTTTAGAGGCGGCGTTCTAAATCATTTCCAAAGCCACCGAATTTGTTCATACGCTAATGGAAACCCGTAATTCACGTTTATTAGTCATGAAACGATAAAAGTTTGTTTTGTGGTTGTTATTAATTCGTTGATAATATTTAAAAAGGGGGTAGGGTTAGTAAAGAGGTTTAAGAGCTGTTTCTATATTGTGGTCAACGTGAGTTAAACGCTAGTTATAAGCGTAAGGGACTAATTTATTTGTCGGGGGGTTTTTTTTTTTTTTGCTTTAGTAAATAATACTATTTGAATGTTGATTGAAAACGTGAAATAGCTTGTAACGGTAATAAATTGTCGAAATGTTTCAGTATTCAAAAAGATTATTTTGAGGCTAAAAAACTTCCCACCCTTCAAGAACCTTTCTAGGCGTGTATAAATATTACATGTAGAGTTTTAGGAAGTATAGGTATTAAATAACTTGGGATAGACCCTTTGCCCCCCTATAGAGTAGTTTAAATCTATCGGTGTCAATAAGTTGAAATTTTCGGTAATACGTCGTAAAGTTTCTATATGTATATTTTATAGCATAAAACGATAAAGAAAGAAACGCGAAAGTAATCGTGAAAGGACCGATTAATCATTTTGTAAAGGCGTTCCGTATTGGAGACTTGGTTTCATGCGTAATGTAAGGTTATATCGTTTATATATATGGAATATATATCTTGGTTTTTGGATGTATTACTTGGATTTAATTGCATTTGTAGTTAGATGCAGGGTGGCAACAATGTATTCATTTCTATATAATAGTTATTGAGATGATGAAGAAACTAGAAACTATTGGAAAGCATGCATATCTAATATAATAGGTGTTATGTGCCTTCCTTCATGATATCATATTAACGCACGTACCCTGCCATTCCTGATACCACATAGATGAACGTACCCTCCCGTTAGTACCACAAGTCCCTGTGATCAAAAGAAAAAGTAATGTTCCCATTGCTCACAGCATAGCATAGCACAGCATCCATGTGTGAGAACCGAGACGTGAGAAGTGAGATGCGAGACACGAGTCGCAAGAAGTGAGACGCGAGACATAAGACGCGAAAAGCGAGAACCGAGTCTAGAGAACTCATCTAAGGCTCTTCTTGTAAACTTCGATGAGGTCTCAGCAATAGTTTAGCTATCCTACCAATTTCCATTCCTCATCTTGAAAACTATAACCCTTTTGACAAACCAAATATTGTACTTATTAACCTATTTGATGACGATAGTTGAAGCGTTTATCTACAATCTTTTTGACCTTTTTTTTATCCTCCACAAAGGTCTCTTCATAATGTACAAGTTTCGGCAACAACGGCACACGTTTAAAATAATTATATTGAAGCTTATAATAAGGTAAACAGTACTAAACATCAAGCGTAAAAAATAGACCTAAACCAGCAGAAAAATCGAAAGTATAAACGAAAGTTCCCACTCGTTCAATTATAATGTATAGGCTTCACCATAAAAAAGGAAAATTCCTCTATTTTTATAAAGGCATATAAACATTGCCAATATATAGTTATATAAAATATTCAACTTTAAATTTCAACCAATGGTCATTTTCATCGTATTGACGTGTGGATTTCGCCACGCCAACATTTATTATTAGTTAAATATTACGAACCTAATGATTCCTTCTAAAGTGAATTTCTTCTCATTGTTAGTGTAAGGCGGCACTCAAAGAGTTTGTAAAAACGCGTAACTTAAAGTTGAAAAGGTATTCGTAAGGGCTAATATTAATAATACGAAAATGCGTATTATTAATATTCCATTAACAAATATTACAGGCTAGTACCTGACTAATATTAACAAGGATTCAACCCTAGTAGTTCTACACATTCTTATGATGCTATAAAGAAAGGAGGAAGCTGTATGAGAACATACTCCCATACGTCACGTGACCGGATTACACTATCTTCTCAGCTTCATAGCAGCTCCCTAACAAGGACTTCTCCTTTCCCTCTTTATCTAGGTTTATAGATAGAATTTGACTTGCTTAAGCGATGGCACCGGATTTAGTCCCTTTATATATAAACTTCGATTTCTTTCCGACGATATTTTAGTTATTTGTTAACGGCTATAACTTAGGGCTATATTATTATTTTTCGACCTATCGAATATAGACCCCTATTCTGTTAAGAAATTTTTCGACGCACGCGTTAAAAAACAGCTTTAAATCGTCTTAATAGCCTAATATAATTACTTTAAAGCTTTATATAAACGTTTTACCGACGCTTTACGTACAAAACTTATTGAGCGGGTTTAAGACGTTCAGAAATACGTTTTATATGTAGAATAACAAAGTACCAACATACCAAACACGTTAACCAATATAATACAATAACTCGAAGTTACCGGAACGCTTATATCTTCGAGATAACACCTCCCTTAAGGGGTTTTCCTCACGTATATTACGAATCACGTATTTACCACGCCGTACATTACGGAAAACCGCGTTTACTCCCTAAATAACGAAAATGCGGATTTCTTTTACTTCGATTACAATATTAACAACTTATTCAACGGGGCATAATAACTTAAATACAAGCCTTTAAATTGACCAGTACAAATTTCCGGTATTCAATTACGATTTTTTGGTATAAAATGCTATGTTAATACATATGTTACATGAAAACTGGAAGCTTATCAATACTGAAAAAATTAATTTTACGTTATCTTTTCACAGTTAAAAGGCCTAATAAAAATCGATACAAAAAGTCACTATATGCATAAAAGTGACGGCGGCACTAATGACTCTATCACCTTTATAACTATATTTCTCTTCCACTACTACGACCTCAACGCAGCTAAAATTATTATCTCTTGATTTACAAATATAAATCAGGGAATTCGCAAACGATTTTCCGTTTTTAAACGTTTAAAAGGCTCTATTCGTGAAAGTTGACGGCATAAATTGGAAATCCGCCGTTAAGCTCGCTATTTTAAAGGACGCTATTAACGACACGTTCGTTAATACGTTATTAAGCCTCGATATACCCGCGGATTACAAGGAATAAGTCCTTCGTATTTAATTTATCGACAAACGCCTTTAAAACATCCGTACTCTTTATGGCGGTATTAGCGTTAATATTAAAAATATTTTACGTAATAAAAATGATAATAACGATATGCACGTCTGGGATAGCTAGGGCGGCGTTATTATAATTAGCGTAAACGCTTTTTTAGTCGTTTCCAAACGGCGCGTCACCAAGGTTAACCACTCAGAATTCTCTCGCCGTTAAGACCTTAGGTTATACTTATGATACGTTGTAAATAACTATCGTATTCGTACCTACCCATTAGATTTAACGTAACGACTAGACGATTTTAACTCCAAAGATATTATAAAAGTCCATCTTACTTCGGCTGAAAATATTATCGACTTGTAAAAAGGAAAAGCGTAACTCCTATACACATCTTAATATAAAAGCCAGTAAAACTTGAATTCGATTTGATGAATTCGTCCCAGCTTTTAAATAGATTTCAGTTTATTATAAGTTTACTTCATAATTTCATTCATTTCATTTATTTCATACACGCTTTGGTAAATATAGGTTAAAATATTATAATATCGTAAATAAATAGCCTACTAACCGGTTAAATTTACCGCGTATCATTATCTTATTACGATGACTTGTTAAACCTATATACTACGTACCTGGGTTCTTCCTACGACTTATTTCTTTTACATTAATTTTAAATATAGACCTCAATAAATACCGTTACCGGATATAGGCTTATATCGTCCTCTTCCTATAATATAATGTTATTTTGGGTAAACCTTGAATATAGTACTAATAGGCTATTCAACACGTTTCAAAACGGAGGTTCGCGTCCGTATAAAAATCGTCGAATGGGATCGGTATCAATAAATTCCATTCCATTTTAAGAAAGGCCCGTAAAGATCAGCCGTTACCACAAAATTCGCCGCCGTTTTCCTCAAAAACATTGATAAGATATTCGCTGTAAAACCGCTCGTTTTCGTTTACAATAAGCTCTCCAATAACTTTAACAAATTCGCACCCTCATTCAATAAGTACCTTAACAATAAGTTACCCCCTGACCGATTCGAAGTAAATTACGAAATCGTCCTTCATATTGATAACTAGGACGAATCCTTACAAGTTCCGTAGGAATCACTATATGGCATGTCACGTAAAAACCTCCTTATATTACGAAAAAGGTTGACCTATTTATTCGATTAGAACTATATTCGAGCGAATAGCTCTTTAAAGGGTACCTCCGTACTTATCGTTAAGAAACTCGAGTATGACTTACGTTTCTATATCGAATACCACCAGCTTAACGTTATTACGAAAACGGACCATGACACGTTTTATTTTATCAAGAAAACTCTTACGAATATCCCTGAAATTAAGTGGTTTTCCAAGTTAAATGCTAAAGCTGTTTTGTACAAACTTCGTATTAAAAAAGAAAAAGAATAAAAGACTACATTTTATATATGTTTCGGACTTTTTAAATAGCTTATTACTTCCTTCGACTTTTCTCATACCTTCGTCACCTTTTACCGATATATTAACAATTCTTTACGCCCCTTTCTCGATTTTTTTTACTCCGCTTACCTAAACGTTATCCTTGTTTAATTTAACGGTACCTTCAAAAATTATACCTTTAAAATCAGTCAAGTCCTCAACGTCTTAAGTGCCTTAGAATTTCCCCTCGATATATACAAATACGAATTCGACGTTTAAAAAACCAAATACCTAGAATTCGTTATCGAAACTGGTATCGGTATTCGTATAAACCTAAAATAGCTACGTACTATCTATCAATAAACGATTTCTACTTTAATTTTAAATATACGGGGTTTCCTTTAATTCACGAACTTTTACGGGCATTGTATTTACGACTACTCGATGATTATTCATTTGTTACTTCGATTAATCCGTCAAGGCACCCTCTTTCTTTAAAATCCCAAAGAAAAAACTTCTTTTAAACGACTTAAATTTAACTTTCTTTCCGAACCTATACTCGCCTAATAAAACCCCGACCTTAATACTTTTTCAAAAGCCAACTATTAAGGTTCGGCCTTAGGCAGCTACCTTATTTAACGCGACGAACGCGGTAACCTACGCCTAGTAACGTATTACTTTCGTTACTTATAGCCCGCCGAATATAACTACCAAACCCAAGACAAAAGATTACTCGGTATTATAATTTACTTAAAAACATAGAATGCAAAGCTTTGAGGCACAATATACCCGTTTACGATTTTAATAAATTACAAAAGCCTAAAATATTTTATAATTACACATTGAATTTTTAAATGACTAATTCCCAAGTTTAAGTGCTTTTCTTAATTCCGTTATCGATTGGTTGATAATTAGGCGGCAAATTATAAACATCCTAACGTGTTATTATAGCGAGAACAAAATATCTTCAAAGGTTTTTACGATCCATGTATTTTAAGCCGGAAAATACATCTATCACTCCTCTAATAAACCACTTCCGAACCTCTTCCATGCATATATATCTCCCGGTTAAATATCGCTGGCAAATGTATCCCGAAAGATCGCAAACTTTTTACTAATACAGACCTTTAAAATTACTAAAAAGTTGTTATTTTACGCGATATTACTTACCCCCGATTAGTATTTGTAATACGTATAAGCGATTGACATTTACTAATGGATATTCGTATTATTAACTACCAGGTATTAAAGGATTGAATTTCAATACTTCATAAACGACGATAGGGTTTTAGGGTTTCATGACCACATTGAAATACCTGTTTACAAACCGCTTATTATCGCGTTCATTTAAACTACCCATAATTTACCCCCTACCAGCTACCTAAGCCACAACGCTATTAATCTTATTTTTTCATAAACATACTTTTAACCCAGCTTATATCGTGTTTTCCGCCGTTTTTTCCGTAGCTACAACGTTTATAAACGTAAAACCTTTTATAAACACCGTTAAAAAAGTCTTTTCAAACCCCTCCTGATTTATGAAAAGCTTTAAAACAGGATTTTTATCGACTTTATAATCGACTTGCCTTAAAAACATACTGGTAATTCATGTTATCTAACAATTACCACGAACCACCTGAATAAGAACGTTACTTTTAAGGCTATAACTACTATAAACGTTGAAACTTATTAGAAACGGTTTTTAAACTACTATTAACGATTTTGCGGATTGAAACGTATGGTAGTTAATGACCGCGATTTAAATTAGACTAGCGGATTGTAAAATCGACTCCACAACTGAACTGGAATAAAATAACGCCTAAAAATTACCTTTTACCTCGAAACCAACAACATAACCAAACGATTTGACTAAAACGTCTTAACGCATTAAAGCCTTTTCATGGTCTATACCCAAATTAACTAAAATCGTTTATTAATTACTTATTAATTAATACTAAATGTTAAAAATACAATTACTATCGGTATTCACTTGGTTTTTATAACGCATGGCTACTACGTCGACCTCGTACTATCAGTATAACATTCCATTTTTTTAAATTAAAACATTACGGACTCGGGCCGAAGATTTTATCTAACGTATCTACAAAGCTATCAAATTCGCAAAAATTATAATAGCGGCTATTTAACAGTATATAAATGAATCCTCTTATAAGCGGCGTTTCCCCTCGAAACGTTTTCGGGTCAGCGACCACGTTTAATTTCTTTTTAAAACAATAAGCCGTATAAACTTTGCAAAGAAATTTATTAGATTTATAATAATTACCGAATAATGCGTATAATCAAGTTCTATATTATTGAACTCGACGTATCAGGAGGAAAAAACCTCGATTCAATATAAATCAACTTATTCGAACCGTTTTAAATCTACTCCTAAGCTAGCAAGCTCTCGAGATTCGCCCGCAAACCGTAAATATTATTAACGATGAAAGCGAAATTAAACCTAAATACCACGTCGAATGTATAATATGAACCCGTAATAAAACTTAAGTTGAACGTACTCGGTTTAACTTTCCACCGAAACGACAGGTTTTAATTCAATGGATAGGCTATATATACCCAACGTAAAAACCGCTTTTAAACTTTTCCATCACCGTGGTAATTAACGTTTTCGAATTGTATTACGAATTAGCCGAATATAACGACGGGCCTTTATGCCCGGCCCGTAAACAGTTTTAATACTTTACATTTCATATTATAAAAGGGAACTACGTATAAACCACTTCTTTACAGATATCCAGCAAACGTATTATAATATTAATAAAAATCTAGTAAAGACAAAAGCTACTTGATTATATACTTGAAGTCCTTATCCGAATTTTTACACAAAAACCTTTTACTTATTTCGACCAATTTACCTAACTTTACGTTTATACGGCCCAACTTAGTGTTAATACACTCGAAAACTTCGACAAAATTTTAAATCTCTTTTAATTTTACTCCCTAGCCGCTCGTTAGCTATATTCTGTACCTTTCCACCTTATTATAAAAAACCTACTTCAATATTACGCTCCTCGTTTATAAGTTATACAGCCAGTAAACTGCCAAAGTGTATAAGAGTGGAGGTATTAAACCAGCACCGCCTCAGATATCCACCTTTCTCTATATAATGCGCCGAACTTTCATAGCTTTTTTACTAACGACCACTTAGGTTTACAAGTTTTTTATCCATTTTTTAATACTTAAGTAACGACTTGCGAAGACATCGACTTACTACGGTTTTAAATATCAAACGTCAAACAAACCTTAAACAATTCCTAAACAACTTCATTTAAATCAGGATTTAAATTTAAAAACGTATAGGAATAACCAAAACTACGACTAATAACACCCATAAAACCAAGGTGGCATCGAATACTGTTATCCAATCGCTTATTCACAGTTTCCCTACAGCTATATGAATCATTTACCTTCGGTTTCCCAACAAAACTTCCTCGAGTTATGTGTTATCTTATAAACGCATTTATAATATATTTACCTACGAGTTCCGTTAGGATACATTTCAATAACCCGTAAGGTAGGAAACTTTACGCTTATGAATGGAAATCAAACAATTTCCGATTAAGATTAACATGTGTTTAAAATAACTTTATCAACATTTAAAGCCAGTTAAGAATTCATTATATGGAAAGACTACGAAGACAAATATAAAAAGGAATAATTTAAATTAAACCTTATTATTAACCTTACTATACTACTAGTACTACAATAGTAATAATTTTGTAAAACGAGGCTTAATGGTTAAAGAAATAATTCCTTAAATTGAAATATACGAACTATTTATAGAAGTTAGAGAGTTGGGGCGCCTTTTGCGTAACGTAAAAATCGTTCGGCCAAACACCTTTCCCACAACACCACGACATTTTAAACGGCTTCGAAACGGCTATTTCGCACTTACCATCCCGCATACCTTCCACCCGTCACACACTGCAGCGTAAAAAGGAATAAGGGGGGGGGGTCTTTAAGGTGTTTCTAGGGATAATATTACAGGCTAGTGCCTAGCTAGTATTACCAGGGATCCACCCTTGGTAATTCTACACGATTTTACGATACTTTAAAGCAGGGAGGAAGCTACATAGGAACACACTCCTACACGTCACGTAACAGGGTTACACTATATTAGCTCTACAAGAGCTCTCTAACAGGAACTTCTCCTTTCTCTCTTCATCGAGGTTTATAGACAGAATCTGACCACCTTGAGAGACAGTTCCGGCCTCGGTTCCTTTTCAATAAGAAGAAATACATTAAGTTTAACATTTCTTTAAATTTTGAGATAAATCTTGAATCAAGATGAATCTAATCATTTAAATTTTACTTTCGACTTATCCATTTGTTTGAAAATAAAATTCTGTTCTCATTCTCAATTTCATTCCGAAACCCTTCTATAAAAATTTCCAAAATATATACAGAAACTTGACGTCGCGATCTAAAATAATTTATCTCGAACATAACTAATCTTGAAATAATAAATAGCGATACCAAATTACTTCTCAATAAGCGACTATATATATTATATAGCCTAAAAGTAACAAGATACGTTTCGACTTTTTGCAGCCGATAGATATAATCATATTGAATTCATAATTACCGGGTAACACTTACGATGTAAAGCCCAATAATAAATTTGGAAGCTTTTTGACAAATTGTATGTATAGTGTATACATAGGTTCCTTATGAGTTTTAATAGAGTAAAGACTAAATATTAGCTTTTAATCATTATTTCGAAACGATCTATAGAGAGCATGATAACAATAGTATTCTTCCTCTATGTTTCTTTCATAGCGGAAATGCAATCTATTTACGACGATTATTATAAGCCTAAGCTCAAAATGGTATCTATTGTCATAGGTATTTGGAAGGCATTTTGAAATGAAACGGCTTTGGATTATGAATAGCTCGGAACTCGTTTCGTCCGCGTTGTAAAACAGGGGATCCACTAAAAGATAAGAATAACCAGTTTTAATGACGCTGACAACTTTGTTATTCTCATTTTTATTATCCTTGGTTAGGTCAAATGTAATAGTTTTCTGAATTGTTCCTTTTATATACGCCAACCAGAACTTGAGACATAAATTATTAAGTAATAATATCTCAATAAACAGTAAAGTAAACATAATTTCATTAGGTACGACAAGAAAATTATCGAAGATCCAACCGATTATAGGCATTTTATTCGAGATTCGAATTTTGCTATCATATGATATCTAGAGTTGGCACCGTGTATCCGGTATTAAATTCAATCTTTTTCAAAGAAATAAAATGTCAAAATTTTATACGTATAAGTACATTGCTATATTAATTAGTCGTTTGTTTACCCGATCCGTGAAAGTTATTCTAAGTTAGATTTTTTTTAAAAATTTACATATTTAATTATAATTGGTAAAAACTATAACGGGATGTATATTAATCATCATTACAATATTGAGGCGTTGACAAAACTCAATATGATAAACAACCTCATATATCGATAATCCGAAACTTAATCATACTATTATGAAGTATTTACTAAGAAATATAATGGGTTAGATAATTTTAACTCACATTATATTCCTTTATTTTCATGTTACTTAACATTAAGTTAAAGGAAGATAACGTCGAAACCATTTTGAAGGCTTCTATAAACTTGTCAACATGAAAGAATAATAATATTTGAATTATATGAACGCTATCAATTGTATAAATAGTTTTATAATACAACAAAAGATTCTTTTTTTTAGTTTATTGGTGTACTATTCGTTATTTTAATTTCATGAATTATCCTTCTAAAGTTATCATTCTATATTCAACTGGATCTATGGCCTACGACCACAAATAAGAATTTGACCTTCGTAATAGTTTATATAAATGTGTAAAATATGGCATAATAGAATATAGATAGCCTGCTAAGCTCAAGTATATTTCGAACGCCTAAAGAGATGTAGGGATTATGATTTCCTGAAGAGCCTCAATATGTTCTATGGTTGCCGACAGACTAAATCGATCGACTTAGAAACCCAATAATTTAAAAAATCAAAATCTTATATAGGATTCATATGGAGATAACGAAACTTCAATACAAGTAAATAAAGCCAAGATTTTAACAAGGTAAATTTCATTCTTTTACAGGCTATTTGATACAATGACTATATTATTAATAAATCCACGGCAAAAAAATCGGTAAAATGTGAAAATATTATCTACAAATCTCAAAAGAAACACCAATAAGTATCCGAATACTATAGGGGCTACTTGACTACGTTCGAAGCTTCAATAGTTAACGAAAGTAAAACGATCCCTGAATTATAAATACACGAGGAGTGAATGTTTTAATAGTATTAATCACCAAACCATACTTAATACCTCATAACAAATTGACGATTTTTGTCTATAAAGTTAAAGATTTCACTTTCAGACATAGAACAATTAGTAAAGAGCATAGGGTCAATTATGATACAACTTTTATAACATCGTATAATTGTCCTTATGTTACGCATATTAATGCGGAAAATGGCAATAAGTTGTCAATATATTTCATAGAACCCTAAATGTATAGGACGTTAAAATATTAGTCTAGAAAAACCCTTATCTCGTCGCAATACTAGGTACAGATAACGGTTTGATTTTGTATCCTGTCAGCTATTAACTAAGAACCTCTTTATCATTTGGTCGACTGTCGATTTAATTGGATTTTTAATTTAACAATTCATTGAAAAAGTTGTTATAGATTTTGAACAATATGTATGTATTTCAAGAATTAGTAGAATTGACATACACCTTATATTTCATTTTTAGTATAGTGGTGTCGTCTAGAGTCTTAATGCCGAACGAGAGGAGAAACGTATTGAAACTAGGTTTATATTATTTCTTCGTGAGATATAATTTTCGCGTATCCTCTATTAAATATACAACAGTATCGAGAAATAGGGTATCCGACTGCTGGTTAACGAAAACCTTTGGAAGAAACAGGTATCGTAATATGGCTTTTGAAATCTCAGCTATATAAAGATGTAACCTAAATTCTGATTCTATAACTAGAGTCTAAGTAACTAACGAACCCATATCGTCAACAGCAACAAATGCCACATAAATTTTACCGACCGCCTCTTAAGAGGGCTACGTAACTTCTTAGGGTATGTTACCGACTTCCGCAACCTATAACAACGCCTAAATAGCTCCTTCCCAACTTGTATAAAAGTAGGACTTATATTCGCACTAGGTAATGTCCTGGTGTGCATGTTTAAAGAAATTCATTAGCGTGATGTTAAGATTGTAAAGTTAAATACCATAATTCGTAGTGAAATTCACAATAAAAATGAGCGTGTATTATTATTAGGTAATGAATATGAAAAATTTCCTTTAGGAAACTTAATGTATTCGACGAGAAAATAAACGGTTTGTCCTAGTAACATAACACCTATTATAACTTTAATAATACGTCATGATTCATTCAAGTTGTTGTTACTTAATATACGGTAAAGAGCTCCTCAAAATGGCTATTTTTAAAGTTACCGACTTTTTTGCAAATGAAAATAATAACCTTACAAAGCTTTAACAAATTATTCGAAATCAAAGATCTTGCATCGAGCCGATCGACAATCTATATTTAAGCGGTTTCTAGGAAGGGACTAGGCCAGAGATGTTGCTTAAGGTGGTGGAATACTGTCTATAATCCTTGATGAAAAAGGAAGAGAAGAATCCTTGCTAAGGAGCTGCTACAGGGCTATAGAAAAAGGAGTGAACCGGTAACATGACAGGTAAGAGCATGTTCCCATACAGCTTCCAAGCAGTTCCAGAATACCGTAGGAATATAGATAGTAACTACCTAAGCTAAATCCTTCGTAACTATTAGCCCAAGCATTAGCCTATGATATTACCTCATGGTTTACCCCCCCTCCCCCCCCCCTCACAACATAGCATGGAAGGCAGTAGAAGGTGCTGTTGAACTAAAAGGTATAGCAGGTACGTAATAACTGTTTATAAACGACTTGGAGTATTATAATATTGTGTAAAAAGTTCAGGCTATAAAACGGTTGGGTACTATGTAAAAGGAACTAGTACTAGCTCACCTGCCGTTCTTTCTATAAATAGTTTCGTAAGTCCTTCCACCCAAAAATATATGAAACTTCCCTCCTATAACCACTTTTTATATAATATATTAGTGCATCCAAATTTCTATACTATTAATGCTTTAATGTTCTATTACCTCCTAAAGGAAAGCTTATTATTATTATTATTATTATTATTATTATCATTATTATTATTATTATTATTATCATTTTTATCATTATTATTATTATTATTATTATTATTATTATTATTATTATTATTATTATTATTATTATT
>JASMMZ010000013.1:1499370-1665607 GCA_038502455.1 Anisogramma anomala | reverse complement strand
TATTATTATTATTATTATTATTATTATTATTATTATTATTATTATTATTATTATTATTATTATTATTATTATTATTATTATTATTATTATTATTAACGGCGTTTAAAATAAAACCCTAATTTACAACTAAAGATAATAAATTAATTAAAAAAGTAAGTATACTTGCTTTGAAACATCTTAGTCTCTATTAATAGGCATGTATTACCTCACCGTACGCTTAATTAACATATACTCAAAAAAGACTCAAAAACAAAAATATTTTAAATATGTTCATGAAATAGCTTATAACCCTCAAGAAATCTATTGAAAGACTAACGGCAAATTAAAACCCATGTAACAGCTAGGAAAATATTAAGAAAAGGTTAAATACCGGTAACGGTTACTGTCAATACTCCGTCGGAAAGACTGATTGTAACTTTAATTATGTATACAATTCGATAAATTTAAACTAAAATATGCACGAAGCCGTGAAAAATTTATCAGGAGCCTATCTAGCCTTTATTGATTGAAACTGAAGTAACGTATTCGATTACAAGTTTCTTAAGTATTTATAAACAGTCGAATAACGCATAAATTTAGTTTATCGTCGCAAAAAAATGCTATAAAAGTACGTTGGAAAACGTAAATAATGGTAAATACCTGTAATAGTATTAGTTCGATACTTGCTACTCCTATTCGCTTCAGTGATGTTTAAACTATATAACTCCTCAACAAGTAGCGTGGTTTTCGGGTAAACCAAACATAATAAAAGTAAACTTAGTGTATAGCGGTTAACGAATGATTAAGACACCCAATTGAAGGCGATAAAGCAGTTTTTCGAGGTTTTCGAACGTATTAATATTAGGTTAGACTGTATTAAGAGTAAGTTGACTAAATTAGTCGAAATACATAAACAAATCCTGGATGCTAACGGTTGAGGTAAATGTTTCGAAAAAAAAGAATATAATAACACAATGAAATAATTTTGATCATAATATTAATATAAATTAAGTATACACTCAATTACTGTAAAATTACAGTTTTTACGCTATTTGATAACGTAAAATGTAATATTTCCAACACGCTTACAGAATTGACATAAACGCTCGTTATAATACTCGTTTAACTCATAACTGAATTAAGAAACGGCAAGGGTCGCAGTATTGAAGAAGTTTTAAAGCGACTTGTAAATTGAATATATAAAACCTATCTATTTAATTAATACTTGTCATTTCGGGAGGTTACTAAGCCGGGGGCAGTTTATTTAGGGTTGGTTTCGAACTTGTAAAATACTTTCGACACAATATTCGGGTTTCGCCTCACCGTTATTACTTATAACCTCAATGGTTAGTAGTTAAAAGTTGCGGATGCACTAGCGCGAATACGGGTTCAAAACGGTTCGAATAAGTTAATTTATATAAACCAGAAGATATGTACCTTTCGGAACGTTAAGTTTGATAACATAGGAATTGATAATACGTATAATACGGTATTTATCATGAGATTAACTTAATTTTGCCGAAAATATATCTAATTTATAATTGTTAAGGGAAAGCTAAATCTTATTATTAACCCAGAACCGTTCTGAGGGAAAGCGCTTCTTGTTAGCAGTTTTTTATAAGTCATTACGTAATAGTTATTAAGTTTAATGTCAATTTATTCATATTGTGAATATATTCAACGAAATCCTCAACCGGTATACAAGGTTTAGTAATTGGAATAAATAAACTTTGCACGACTTATCCAAGGTTCATATAATAGTTATAGGATATAAAAAACAAGCTAATACCAATAATAATTATATCTCAATTAGTGAACGTTAATCAGTTACCAGGTAATAAAAAGCTTTGATTAATCTAAATATAAACTACAAAAAAAATGTAAATACGTTAAAACTTTTTAATTAGAATATTCGGTAGCTTTATCGATCTCGGAGTGAGATACGATACCTAAGAGTTATTATACCCCCATTAAATGGTAAAAGAGTTTTTAAAATCCATCAATTCAATTTGAATCTCTATTATTCATAATAATATAAAAACCCATAAAATCGCTAATAGTAAATTAAAAATCGGTTTTTATAAGCTTTAGCATCCATAATATTTATTACTGTTAAAATAGCCGTTTTATTCAAATAGTAGGTAATAATTATAAGGTAACGTAGATTTCCGGTAGGTTTGTAGGGAAGGCTGATTATAAATTCGATAATAGATTCGCTTTAAAGACATTTGAAATCGGTAAGGGTTTTAAAACCCCTGTTCGAAGATATTTTCAACAGGTTATATATTTACAAATATAGCAATTTCGGTCAGATCTCTGAACTATGCGGTATCATCTGGACTGAAAATCGGGTTTAAAAAGGATAAGAATAGTAGTATAGCGGCCAGGGTAGTTAGTAAACAGTAAATCGTAAATAATTTATATTAATACGTTAATCAATCGTTTGTAAACGGGTTCCAAAATACGATTACAAAATCGCAAAATATCTTCATCGTTTATTAAATATTCTGAAATGGAAATGTTAAGTCATTTGTTGTCGTGAATACAAATATGGACAGAGAAACTCTGATCGCCCATATATACAGTACGCATTAACTAAAGGTAGGTGGATTCCCGGGTAATAACAGCGTTCCAGTTTCTTCAATGATCGATATTCGTAAAGAATTCGTAACCCTTTGAAATTGATTTATTAACAATGGTAAACCGGGAGAAATATACGGGCGAAAGTAACTTAAAAGCAGCTTATTTGGGGTATAAAATCAGTAATTACCAATCAAACAGGCGTTGGTCGTAAAAACCCTTAGAAATGTATTAGTTTTGTCGGAATAATATATCAAGTCGTATATAGTCGACCCTTTTATTATAAACTGATTCAAAATAAAATCAGGAAAAGCGTTTCGACGACCAGGTTTATCGTTACAAAATTTATCATATAATTATGAAATACTTTAAATTTTTATAATTAGTAAAAATGGTAAACGAACCGGTCGTTCTTTGGAGCTCCACTTACTATAGGTTTCAGTAATTTATTATACTAAGTAATAACTTATCGTAAATTTTGTAAAACCAATCGGCTGGTAACAAGAAACGAAATTAACACGTTATGAGGTGTAAATTATCGTAATTCCTACGTTAATATAAACAACTCTCAAGGGTATAACGCATGCTATCAGCTTTCAAAATGGTGTCGCGATCGGGATTCCATTAAGCGAAAACGGATTGAATAAGGAAGTTGAACTTAAACCGTTCGAAAAAAAAATTGTTTGTAGGACTTTGAAGGAAAAGGATAGCATGTCGGGTTAGCCTAATTCAAGGTTTCACGATTATAAAATAGTCGCAAATATATTATCAGTAAAAATACGCGAAACCGAAAAAGAAAAAACATATTTTTAATACAAACGTAAAAGCTACCTATTTGCGGATCATGCGTGAAATTTCCGAGTTTATAGGTATATCTTCATTAAATTTGAAAAAGAATTCCAAGTGTTCATTTTTTTCAACGCCGAATTTACATTTAAATTTATTGAGATTAAAAATCGTAATTTTAGAGACCTTACGTTTCTATTCATGCTTTATATTGCAATCGTAAAATCTGGTATTCAAATACACTGAAATATCGTTAAAAAAAGAGAAATCGAAAATGATGAAGAAGTAGAGTAACAAATTAGTAATATACCATTGGAAAGTAGTTGGGATGTTAAAAAAAGCCGAAAAGGGTAACTAGTAATTCGAAAAGGCTAAAAGGTATGTAAAACGCTGATTTCCACTCATTTCCTTCCTTAATACGAAATCAAGAAAAGGTTATTTTAACATTAAGTTTGGTAAATTATTTAGCTCAGAAAATATTCGCACACTTTTACTTAATAAAGTGAAAAGGGTATCGATCTGCCTTTGTAATAGTGTTAAGTTTGCGATAATCGATATGAAAACGTAAATTACCCCCAAGTTTTTAAACGAAAAATACAGGGGTGCCTGTTAAGTAATCAGTTGTGTAAACATGACCTTAATCAAATAATTCGGTTAAAGTTTTCATTAATATAAGGAATTCCTCTCACGACATGCTACATAATGAGCCTTATGAGATCTTTAAAGACCAGTTATAATTATAGTATTAAAAGAGGATTTTATAATCATCTTCGGTACGGTAAAGTAATAACTTATCTCCAAGAGACTTATCGAATAAGGGCGTGAATTACTTAAAGGCACCGGAAAGCGTATCGGTGACAAAAACGAGTGACTTTAGGGGAAAGGTTTTATTAATATTTTGGAGGGAGATAGCAACAAGTCGTGTAATAATATTTTGGTGCTTTCGGGCTTTTCAGCGTATAATATAGAAGGTAACAGCAATAATTATTTCGAATTCGTTTCATATCTCCGTAAACCCTCGTTCCCATACGCAATAATTACCCGTTCATCCCAAAAACAGTATATTTCTCAAATCAGCGTAAGTAATCTATTCGTATTTCATTTGAGGTTTATGTTGGAATAGTAATACATGCAGTGCAGTAGGTCAACTTTACTCATAGTAAAGTTGATTATACTCAACTGAAAGTTGAGTGTATTGTTTTGTGTGTACTTAATATATTAGTTGTAAGTCGAGTATAGTACTCTACACTTCACACTAGGATACGGGCTTAGCAATTCGCCATAAAAATTACAGTGCAGACCGGCTAGCAGTCTGCTAAACCTAAAATAATACATCCACCACTTAACCGATTCAATACTACTGTTACTTCGACCACGATTTGAATCGACAACGTTATAACAATCTGAGTCCCTAGCAACACTGATCAGTGCTTATTAGGTTAAGCACAGATTAGCTAAAAGAAAAGGCTACTTTCCGGTTTACACGCTCTGCGTTATAATTTGGGTAGAGGAAATATTCTTGCGAAGAGCCCTTACTATTGTGTCAGTCTTTACTGCAGCATGTAAAGAAGACCTTTGTACTATGCTAGTCTTTACGGCAGACCAGAGGTAGCGACAATATCGCTATTAAAAACACTAATAAATCTTTACCATATCTTTCTTAAAAACGTTAAGATTAACTGTTAAAAGTTTTAAATTTCGGCAAGTTAGCAAACGGCTAAGTCAGTACTACTTTGTATGCTACTACTCTAAGAAAGAAGACTAAGTCTCAATACCAAACAACCTTTACTACCAATGAACGACCTTCGATCTTACCCTTTACACCAGATCTTTGCTCCTACTTCACTTGTTTTTTTTTTACTTCTCCTACACCAACTCAAACGTTGAAATCGTTTCTTTAAGCAAAAACACCAAGTTACGCTAAAAAAGCCACATCGCGCGACCCAACGCTAAGTCGCCAAGTTGCTACGTGATGTTACGCCAAAACACCAAGCCCCCACGCCCAAAATCACCAAATCCCTCGTCCTATGCATCCTACACGTCCTATAAAAGCCAGTACGTTAAAATGGCTACCGTAAGCGACTACTTTAAAGTCATTAACGAGCCTACTAACAAAAAAACATCAAGGCCCTCAGATACTTTTTTACCAAGTAATACAACCACGACCTTTAGGGATAAATCGTTTATAACAACTTAACCGAAAAACACTTAACCAACTTCGTCGGCTACTATATCGTTAAATAGGATAATACTAATAACTCGAACCACGCTTTACGCGATTTCCGTAACCTCTTTAACGACTGGACCATAAACATATAAATAGCAGTCCAAAAAAAGGTTAAGTTAAGGATTAAGGAAAAACTTAAGCGTAAAGGTGTGTTATAACCCAAGGACCAACTGCAGGTCATGGAATAGGCCAACGGTCCGCTGCGCTATCAGAAGCCTGATATCCAATACATCAAGCCAGGGATCTCTATTATGTAAGCACCCAGGGTCAGGGTTTGGACCGACAGGACCGCTCGCGGTCTAGTTGATAACATTGGACCGAAGGAAGCGATATCGACTTCAGCTGTCCAGTACTGAAGACGGTAAGAAGGCATGGATATATAAGGACACGGTTATCATCACACAGATAGTATTTCCTTCATAGCTCTTCAGTTGTCAATCTAACTATTCAGTCTACACACTTGAATAGCCTAACGGCTAGTGATCATTCTACAGCACGAACAAACATCTTCTGATATTGCATCTTTGTTACCTCTGCTACTTTACTGCTAACATAAACCCCTTAACACTTTCTATTCACTCACGGGTATTTAGTGTGATCATTACATTAGGATACTCGGTTACTGAATACCTTTTGAGGCTTCTCTGTGTTGCAGGCCATATTAATGTTGGAAAAGAAGCTTTGGAGGTTATAGAAAAGTTTTGCTACGAATGATAACTGTATTTATAAGCTGTTCGAAGATTTAAATTTCGTCTATGAGAAGATATTTACTTTGATTTCGAGGTTATTTTGAATTTTACATATTTTAAAGAACAATATGTCCTTTATGCCGTCGATGTTATAAAGTTCTTCTAAGTCACGAAATTTAGGTACAGCGCTTTTATAGCGAATTGTTGTGATGTTTTAGTAAATTCTTAGACGTACGTTCATTTTAAATATCCAAACTGTATTACTTACGATATAAGTACTGCGTTCAACTTCAACGAACAGCGAACTAATGTTAACATAACCAGAAGTGAGTGTAAGTAAATATCGGCAGAGGAGGTTTAGGGTATCAATAAATGAAAACGGTATTACAGACCATTTGAAACAGCGTATACGGTTTTACCGAAGGAATTGAAAAGAATAAGTAGTAAAGAATTCGTTCTATAGATGAACGTTTATGTTATAAGTAATACTTTTAGTTCGAGGTGATTAATTCCTATATTTTTTATATTCGGCATTTTCCTCAAATTTCATACGGATTCCGCATTATTACAGTTTACTATTTAAAGAGTAAAGATTGAAACGAGGGTTATAACATTTTTATGTTTATTTAAGGTTAATAACGATGGTTTTAGAACATTTTCAATAAGAAATGGTCTGCGGGAAACGTGTGTTTGGAAGTTACCATTATAATTCGAGGTTTTGGTTTGAAAAATAAAACAAAGGTGTATTGGCCTTTGGAATATTGGAGGTATCAAAGGAAATGAAGTATTGGTGGATTTTCCAAACGGAAAGAATTCATTTTATTAAAAGATAGTACAAAATATAGAAAGGAAAAGGTAAACGATAAAGCCCAGAAATCACAACCCGCCGTATGATAATGATTATATTACTTTTACGATAATCCAAATGTCTTTTTCACAGTATTTATATACATTTGAAATACTCCTTCATAATATCCGCCACTTTATTCAAATAAATACCCTAGGCCAATTAAGTTAAAACAACGTCTACAAGAGCGTCCACTTAATTCGAAGAATAAAAGGAGTTTTAAAACCTTTATTTTAAACTTCGTCGTTATTTAGAAAGAGACGTAGAACCACGAATTAGGTACAAAGCTCCGTCATAATTGTATTATTATAGCATCGAGTGGCAATTTCCGCAAGTCAAATAAAAATGAATCTTTTTATTAATATAATGAAGAGTTTTTAGTTTAAAAAAGCTTAATCAATCAATTTGCAACGATAACAATTTTTTTTACGCAATTGATTTATAAACTAAAAAAAAAATCATAATGAAAAAAATCGCCTTACAGTTGAAAGGTACGATACCGCTGTAAAGATAGATATTATAACTCAATCTCCTTTTTTTTAAAGATCAAACCATCATATAATTTCATTATTTATTATTTCTTTACATACTTCTAATGAATTTCATCTTAAGCTTCAGGATATTACATCAATTTACATGTAATTGAAAAAGTATTTTAAGCGATGTATTTACGTTTATATACCTATAAAACTTTAAAACCCCTATTTATCTGGAACGATTTTAGGGATCTTCAGATAATTTGACAGCTTTAATAAGATTAATGAATACAAGTTCAATATTTATTCAAGGTATTATCATGAGTGCTTTAGTAAGGTTAACTGTACCTTTGATCTTTGTTTTTCGGTTTCGACATTACGTTTAAAGATTTTTGTGTTTATTAGAATATAAATAAACTATGTATTAATCAGGTGAAATACGTTGTTTGTGGCCTCAAAGGAAAGAAAATTTGAAACAGCTAATTTCAAGATGAAGTTAAAACATACATTTGACTGAAGACCGCGTGATTAGATTTACTAGTACGACTCTTACATTCAAGAATGATATCCATAAATTTGTGTAAAAGAGATAATTATATAAAGTTACCATTATCAATTTCATTAGTATCAAGCGAACTAACAAGTATAAATACTAACGTATATATGAAGTTTGGGTTATATTAATTGTATAACCGGAACTGGCATTTAACCCTTTTATAGTTATGTAATACTAGACAAACCCGTTGGATAATGTATATAGAGCGTTGAATGAGTGCCTCGAATAGCAAATCCGGAATTTAACGCGTAGTTTACGTTTTATATTACTTTATATTCGGTTAGTAAAGTTATTTGTTTTTACTGATGAATTATTTTGTATATAATAGTAGTTATAATTTGTGAATAGGGTTTATATATGTTATCGGTAACGTAATAACGGATTGAAATGGGTTTAATTTACGTAACAATTTTATCTCTGGAGTTCAAGCAAGTGCGAATAGGTTATATGGAACGTTTTCCTATTCGATATTTATAATATAATTGTAGGATTCAACTTTAATATTATTAGAGTGATATGAATTACTATCATTGTTTTAAACTTTAAGTTGATACCCCTTCTTTTCGTAGTTTTTATTCACATTGTTTTCCTTTACAAATATATTCTTGGTCTTGGCATAATTAATAAAAAGTATTTTATAATTCATATTATGATCTTACACTCATGATATAAACGTCGCGAAATTAAAGAGACGGAATTGATTGACAGGAAGTGAAACTCCACGGATGTAATAACTAAAAGCGGTGTAAATAACGTATTAAAAGCGTTCGTATATATAGATACTTTATCTAGTTAGCGTTGTTGGAAAGGTTGAACGATCTAGCCGCAGAGAAACGTATTACTTTTACATATATTTGTATTTTTTTACCTTACGCTTATCATTTGTCTACTTCAAATTGGATTTTGATAGCTTTACTAATATATTGAAAATCTTTGCATTTGATATTTATCGTTTTACCAATATATCGTTACATTTGAGATTTGTCATTTACCTCTCTACTAACATATTATCATTTTAACATGTACAATTTGTTTCTTTCATTAAGATTTCTCTTTAAGTACATTTTCATTATATATTTTACTGTACACAAGCCGGTTGTACCGGTAATAATAATCAATATAGGGTAATTAGTCTTTATTGAACAAGGTAGGGAAAAGGGAGATATTTTTCTTTTTGTTGCCGTCGCCTTTGTTATCGTTGACGCTGCCATCGATGATGTCATTACGCGGAGAGTTGGGTACCCCCCACGTTCTATGCTAGATGTCTTTGGGTAAAATACGATGAACTAAATCGCTGTTTTAACATCACATTAATTTATTCTAATTAAGGGGATGAACTTTATATATCGCATTTTAGTTTCGCGATACTTCATTCACAATGGTGTAATGACACTATAAATGAAGGTAGGGTTTTTACCCTTAACAATTAAATAAAGATTATAATCTCAGGAGACACCCACTTCTGCTACTAAGGGGTAGGGGGGAGAAATGAAGAGTAAAGGGGAGGAGGAAAAAAGGGTGTAACGTTTACGATAGCGGCGGGCGAAAAAAACCGGAATATGAAGGAAGAGATAGGCTTCGATCTGTTAGTGTTGGCGGTGCGACGCGCGACGGCTGCGATGGCTTTGGAGAGACGTTGTTAACAAGCTAATAGGCGCCTTTCGAAATGATTTTGATACGGTGTATTATTTAAAATAATTAAAATATAGTATTAAATAAGTGATTAATCCATTTGAAAACGTCGAAATACTAATTAGGAATTAGTTATTTCAGCGTATAAACTTTCCATAACGAATTAAAAGATTACCTTGAATGAGTTAGTACGTTGTTAAAGGGGAAAAATAAGTTTTTTCCAAACCGATAGCGATATATTTAATGTGCTAGTTTTAAAATACGGGACTTTTACAATCACTCTTTTATTAGTATTATTTACTTTTTAGATTGAAATTCACAAACAAACCTATATAACCATTCTTACTGAACTATCGATTTATTTCAAAATAAAACTACGACGTATATTATATTGTGATTACTAGAGTATCAATAAGAAGCTTTTAACCAATATGAAAAATTGCGAGTATACATATTATTAGATATTACTAAAATTAGCAAACGTAGGAAACCACGTTTCCGCAGGGAATAATCGCGTTTCATGTTTTAGGAAGCACTTTTTCAAAGTTTATAATAGCGTGTTACGCCCTAGAAAGGACGTTGACAAAGGGTATGATAGACTTCCACGTTCTGTAAGAGATTTTAAGCTCTCACCGAAGGTATAAACTCTCTGAATTTCACTTCTCTCTCTTGCTTACTATCTATTATTAACTATGTCTATCTTATTATTTGGAATATATTCTTCATACGCTAAAGTTCAGACCTAACGGACAACTTCTTCGAAATACGTACTGATAGTAGATATTTAATCGTCAAACGAGGAATTTTTACAACAACTAATAGCATAAGTAACAGATCTTTAGGGTCTACAATATTATGTAAATACTTCATGGATATTAAAAAACATAACTCAGAGTTAATAAGGCCTTTAATCTCAAAACATGATATACTGTACGTTTTTCCAAATAACGCATGTAGCCCTTTAACCTTTTCCAATATAATATTAAACTTTAACAGGTCTTTATTTATATTAATTCTCCATTATTTTGGTATTAGCTTAGAACTTTGACTTCGTAAAGTTGGCATCAGCGTTGTACACTATAACATTCGATAGTTATAAGTACGTATTGATTTATAATATCATTAACGTCTTCTTACTATCCTTCTCTGATAACAACTGAAGTAATTTGATACCGTAAAAATGAAGTTTAGTAGTTTACGATTAAAGAAGCGGGTTTTTTATTCAAGTAAAAAAAGTTGATTAACATCTTAAAATTAAAGTTCTTATCTTTTTAAAGTCAACATAAATCTTGTCAAGGTTGGAACATGGGTTCTATAATAGTAGCAAAGCTTTTTAATAGCATTTAAAGCAAAATATTCCATATTTTAATGCCTTGCGAACTTAACTATTGTATATAGTCTATCAAAGGTTGTGTAATGAAAGCGTTGATGAAATTAATATATTCCAGACCCCGTCAACTTTTTATCTTTATCATTAGCAATTAAAGTTGAAACTATAAGTGTTAATATTTAAAGGCCAATGGAAATCTCCAACCATTTCGAACTAACGTATCAACACTAACATCGACGTTAATGTCAAGGGTTTTCATACTTTCTAAAAAGAGGAACAGTCTAGTAAAAGGCTTAAGGATGTAAAAGGTAATATATTGAATAATTGTTTAAATAATCGTGGATTATAATAACGGTAATTCCTTATTTAAATCGAAGTCAACTCTAGTTTTACCGGTATTTTAAAAATTAATTTCCGTAGCGGTAGTACTTTCTCGACTTGATACAATATACTATAATTAAATATAATATTGCCTCCGTATCTATTATAATTCCTTAAAGCGTGTGCTTAGATTAACAATAACAAAGATTAAAATTGTATAATAGGTCAAATACTTGATTTTTATACCAAAGATATGGATTTTCGCTAATTAGGTGGATTGAAAAGTTGTGGTGGGCTAGTTAGTTGTCTGCTTTAGAAATGACATCTTTATGTCACATGATTTACTTTAGCTTATCTTAATCTTTTAAACTGTCATCGCTTTCGTAATATGCGACAAAATAAAAACAATTATGATTGAATGTAATAAAGAATTAAATATCATGTATTACCTGCTATTTACAGCATTGAACAACAGGGTAAGAACTTAACCAACAGCCGGATTTACTATAGATTCAATACTTTTTGCAATTATTACAACGATAGTATTTACGATTAACATATTAGTTTAAGTATTATTCACGTTATTATCGAAATTATGTCTTCTAATTTAGAGGCTTAGCATCAGATTTGATCGTATAGGCTTTTGGTACTTGCGGTAGATATATTTCGTAATTGAAACGTCTTCTTTATTATAGATAAAAAAAACCATCAATTTACAGGTATATGTCAACTAGGTTTGGTATATTCGTCATTATAATTATAAACACAAGTCATAAATCATTTAAAATGACCTTACATAGGGTATTTAATAGTTAAACAGTGAATTTGAACTTGTTAACACTAATGATGACCGTCTGAACCTGTTTACATTGTATAGCCTAGACAACATGCGCTTTCCCCATTATCAATAAACAAAAAATTAACTTGTTAAGCATTTGATGAAGGACATCCATTAATATTTTCTTTTTTTTCCCCTCAACCATTATCTTCATATTCCATATAGTAAACCGATCCGTATAATACTATGTAAAGTAGATGTTATATTCAAAATAACTATGTATTTTGTCGTATATTTCACGAATAGTATGTGGCTTGGTAAAAGAAAAAATCAGGTCATAATTATTGGAGTAACCTTTAATGACTCTTGAAAATAATAAGTAGAATTTGAAAGTTTAAACCTCCGTCCATTTAGAAATATAAATTGTTATTATTTTAGTATAAGGAATATTGTAAGTTTTCTCGTCATACCTTTTGATGTTGTTCCAATTTTTTTTCAAAGTCTGTAAAGAATTTATAATTTAAATTGATTATTTTAATTGGATTGAAAAATATATGATGATGATTTTCCTCACCGTTGATTATATTCCTTGTCAATTTAAGTTTTGAATATATTCAGTTGTTACAGTGAGTGTAATTTCTATTCGCTTGGCCTAAAGAGTAAAGTACTATAGTAAAACATATAGTAGGCTTACATATATAAGAGTTTTTTCTTAGGTTTTACATAATCGCGTCATATAAAACTTTATATTGAGAAAAAACTTGATAATCTTAACGATTTCCCTGAATTTCTCTTCATATTTACTATTACTAGGCAGTACCAATAAAGAGGTATTACACTTGCTACTACGAAATAAACCTGTAGATACCAGCGGCAGGGATAGTAACGCGTGTCTGCCGAAGGCCCGTGTAAACATCTGGAACCCCACGCCACCCCTCTAATCAAGGCCTTAGGATTCTCCACAGTTTAGAGAACTATATCCGTTTAAACTATAACCTTAGTCGGATTATAAAAGGCGACTTTCTCAGTCTCTGCCCGGCGCATTTTTATGCTGGGGATACAACTATATGCATCCTTAGAGGAAAGGCCTCGTAAAACAAAATATAGAAAGGTAGCTCATGTATAAGTTGTAAGTGAAATGCGTAGAAATTACGCATACGTGTTTTGGACAGTTGTGTTATTAGTGTTGTTAGGGGACCCCTGCATGCGCGCGGTGGCCCGTGCGTCACGTTCCTCCCCCACCAAAAAAAGGAACATCTATTAATACGACCTCTAACCTTAAACCTTCCCTTAAATAATAATAACCTGTAATTCAAACTAGTAAAACCTCCTTATATACCCATGTGTACCTTTATAGTCCGGCATTTGACATGGGTCCCTATTCTAATGGAATTAGTAGCGCTAACTCGTAAAGAACAGGCCTTACGCTTAAAGAACCGGCGTGTATGGGCCCGCGTGCGAGAACTCTTAGTTCTAAAGAGAGTTAAGCGCGCCTATGCCCACCCCTCCACATCCTCCTACCTCTCCTCCTCTCTCTCTCCAGACCTCGCGGCCCCCACCTACCCCGCTCTGACTAGCGGGTAGCGATTTTCCTTAATTCAGCGTTTGATAACATCGATACCAATTCCTTGTGTTGCATTATCAGCAGTTAGTTTACAAGCCTTTTTTTGGTCAATCGCCTATTTTGCGTTTCCCTAAATAGTAGTTTAGCTATCTAATAAATTAGCAGGTTTCTTGAATTGTACAATGAAAACTTGACTCGTTTAAAAATTGGTGATTGGTTCTTTGGAACGCGTATTGTAATTATTGTTAAAAATAGCCTTCCTTTTTCCCATAAAATCGTGGGTTAAAGAATTTTAGATGCATTTATTTATTTGGTCCAAGTCGTAAGACAGGTAACATGGTTTTTTTTCGTGTTTGTGATAAATATCCTACGATTATAAAGATTTCTTTTTGAATTCATTTTGATTGTTTTCGGTTATTTTTTCCCCATTTCAATAGTATAAACTGTAAGATATTCCCAAAGGCTTTCAATAACCTATGCGCTACAATTAATTCTGTAGAAGTTAGAGTCGAATATAAATAAGCTGATAATGTTAATTTACTCCTTTTTTATTAAGTTAATATCGATGTTTGTAAACTAGAAATAATCATTGTAAAAATTGGCAAAAAGGGATTTAATTTCCTCGATAATCTTTATCCTAGAGTTTTAGATTGCGATATTAACGTTATGGCTAGAAAATTAACGTTAATTTTAATAAGGTAGAAATTTGGTGATTTTAGAGGTAGGAACTTAACGATTTTAGTGTTTTATAACATCTCTATTAATTGTACCTCAACGAATCTTGGTATTTACGCCTAAAATAACGACTATAATATGTTTAATTCGCTATCTTATGATAAAGTAGAAGAATGAACAGTGTAAAAGGAAAATGTTAATGTGTAAATCAAAGTCAAAATTTATTCATCGCGAAGTTATTATTTAACGTAAGAGGTTCTTAACTTAATGATTTGTAATAATAATAATAAAAACTTAGTGGAACAATTATAAGAGGCTTGGAAACTCATTAATTGTTTTTTGACGGTTCAAGACTTTTAACGGTAAATTTCAACGTTTATATTTAAGAAAGATTCGATGAAAAATCCTTGATATTTTCAATAATAATACTATCCACTACTTTTAAGTTAATGTGAAAACCTCCGTAATCTAGAAGTCCTCCATACCTATTACCATATAAACCGCCGCATTTTATAATAGCATTTCGTAGAAAAACTTTCATTGACCTTCTAATGCAATAGACAACGTAACTGGAAAGTAACTTCATCTTTTACCTAACTTATTTATGATCAATCCAATAAGAATTGATTAATATTAATAGGAATTTAGATTTTATAAAGTTCTTGATTTGAATTGTAGTCAAAATGAAAATAGTATTAAAAGTGATCAAGTGGTGGATGATTAATTCTAAGTTTGGTAAACCACTAACCGGTCTACAAACTATTTTGTATTACCAATTAATTGTCTCATACAATACGTTGAATCAGGCACTCCATTTTAATTTATTTGCAGCTGTACAGTCAAAGTCAATTGCACTGTACGTAAATGTTTTTACAATAGTATCGTATAATTATTTCGAATAGGTATTTATTACGGATATTTTAAGGTTAATCTAATAATATAATCCTTTGTGAATTAATTATTCACAACTAATACATTTAAGTTATATTATAGTTGTTGAAAGTGAACTTCCTTTTAGTATTTTCTACGAAACTTGCTACTAATACGACTATTAGGCGCCTATCAATCCTTTGAATCGTCAGCTACTAGGTGAAAACCTAATTTTAACTTTTTTTGTTGTACATTTAAGCCATTCAACATGATTTTTCATATAGTTTGTGCGATATTTTTCTCTTGACCTTGTGAAAAATCATTGACTTGAAGATCGTAATGTTGAGTTTGTTAAGGTTAAAGTTGTGTTTGGGTATGAATTGTAAAACTTCTCTTATATGAAGCTCGTTAATCTCAACCTGATTATTTATCACAAAAGATCTACCTAAAGTCCTTATAATCCTTTTTATGCGAATATCAATAGCCAAATACTAGTCATACTTCGTTTTTTTACCAATCTAAGCATTAATAAAAGTACTCTCCAGTATATAATCCTTATCTTTATCCTTGATATTTATATATTTTAATACTAGAACGAGTTGCCCTCGTCTTATATATTTATTAATTACTTAATAGAAAGGCTAATGTTTACTTCTTCTCTTATCTCAAGGATTATTGTAAGTATTCGAACTAATGTAAAGTTTCACACAAATTATACAAAATATCGTAAAGTTGTTAATGATTTTAAGAACTAATATGAAACAAGGAATAATTATAATTTTGAATACGCTATTGGATTTTCCAAGTGTTTTCAATACATTTTCTTCATTGTACAATGAAAAAATAGCACTTTATTTGTAGAACGACCATTTTTAGTCTTAAGGGTTGTTGGATTAGCATTCAAGTGCAGTAAAGTCAAATATAACTATACTAACTACAAGTCAATTTCAGTAGAGTGCCCAATTAAATTCGGGGTATATGCTAATGAATTTACCATACAAATCAGTATGTAAACCAGTAAACTGTCTGCCAAATATAGAAAAATACATACACTACTTAACTATTGTAATATTACTGTTACTTCGACTAATATTCGAATCTACAATGTTATAACGTCTAAAGGCCTACATACACTAATCAATACCTATGAAGTTTAGTATGTATAAGTTAGGTAAAAGAAAAAGTTACTTTCTGATTACATTGTACGTTGTATTGAAAGGTAAAGGAATGATTTCTTACAAAAGATCTATATAAATAGCGGCGATTTTTACGGTAATAGATAGGTAAGATTTCTAAATTACAGCGGTTTTTACGGAAATTTGTAGAGGACGATGTTATGGCTATTAGAAAAATCCCAAGAAATGTTTATTAGACCTTTTTTCAACATAAAGGTTGATATCAACGATTAAACGTCTTCAATCATAAAAAAATCATTTTCAAGTTATAAAGATACCTATAATTAGCCAACTACCAAGTTGTTCTTACGAATTTAGAATCTTTAAGTCCAAGATCATTGGATCAATCAAGACCTATTTTAGCGGTAATCATTTCTTGACTTCATCCTTCATATATGATTTTTCTTATATACCGAAAACTTTCCCTCTTTGTTTCAAAATTGTTAACTAGATATGTTGTTAAACATACCAAGAATAGTAAAGTTCGTCAAATAGCCACATTACACCAATTTTCAAATTCATAAATCCTTAGCCCATTTGAATTAACGTTAACTTATTAGTCAAAATTTTAAATTGTAGTGGAAAACTAAAGTATAAAAACCATTGAGGTACGTATCTTTTTTTTTCAAGTATTATAATAAAGACCTTTGATTTAAGAACATCGATACTGATTTAACGAAAAATTATTTAACCAATTTCATTAGCTAATTCATACTCGACTTTAATCCTGAAAAGGTTAATCTAATATATTAGATTTGGAAATATTCTATAAATATTTTACAGATAACATTAATAAAGGGGGAAAAAAACTTAAGAATAGTCAAAGGCAAAATGAAGGAAACTGTTTGTAATCATATAATTTTAATCCTAAACTGAAAAAGATACCAATTATATACCCTTTTCTACTAGACCTAAATGGATGAAAACACTTAAAATACTTAAGCTTAAGAATTCAAAGAAGAAGAAAAGATTACTACTAACGATTGTGATTATATCTGTTTGAGGATAACACCTCTTCATCCTTAAATAAATTAAATCTTTGTCTTATCGTTTGAAGAATTTGTTAATTTTCTGGGCAATTCAACTTCAGCCCCTGTTTGCGGTAACACTAAATATGCGCTTGATGGGGGTAAAGTACGTAAAGTTGTTATGGACTCAGGCTATTGGCCATTGAATCTATAGGTTACGTGACTGTGCACGTAATGGGATACGCTGTACCCGGCCCGGACCCGGTCTGGGCGCGGTCCATATGCGTTATATACGAGGGTACATGACGGGCTGGGCACTAACTATGCTTATAAGCTCTATATAAAAGGCCACTATAGCTTTTTCTAGTTTCCCGTCTGTACTTTAATAATGAACTTTATTTAGCACTCACTTAACTGACCATTGTAGATTAGATTATAACATATTATTGAGGTTTTTTTTTTTATCTTTGCAAAGAAATATTACTTATAATGAACGAGTCTATAATAAATATTAATTACTTTACGTTATAATTTTACGCTATCGTGGAGGATAGGCCGTCGGCGACTACCTAGTCTTTTAGCTTTGTAAAGACATCTCCAGGCTTCTCAGGGCTGACTTAAGCTTAAATATCTCGTTTACAAGATATTATGGGCTGTATCGCGTCTAATATTGAATAAATGTAATATATGAGGCAATTAACTTTTGTTATCGACCCTATGTCCGACTTTACATAAATCGTAATTAGGATTTCCTAACTCTAAACCAACTTAATAATAACTCGTACTAGTTTCTTAACGTTTAAGGCTAGGAAAAAACGATATAACAAACTATAATTCGACGGATTTACTTTTACGTAAGCGGAGATGCATTCAAACATCGAATGTATATGAAAGGAGAATAAAATATAAGTCGAAAAAGGTCGGTATACGCTCATTTACGCATAGGGTTATTGTATATAGGCATTAAAGAAAGTTATTACGGCGTACTACGAAACTGGTGGATACGAAGGTATATACGATATAAGCAAGTTTTCTAACTATATTAAGGTTAGTTTTGGAACCTTTATGGAGTAGATAAGGCCTTAATAGAATTAAAGAAATTACTTATAGGTGACAAAGACCTGTGGACAATACTTTTTATTAAATTCAAAATATTTTTAACCTAAACGGCTGATCAAATTAACTCTTAGTTAAAAAGTGTAATTACTTATGTTTTCGCGTATCCCTACGTATATGTGACAAATTCATTATGGAAAGTATTAGCTGGTTGACTATATCGCGGCCCTAGCGAAATATCGCGAGTTCATTGACGAGTTGAAGTCCTGAAACTTAAAACAACGCTTTGGTCGAAAACTATCGAGACTCGTACAGGTATAACGACCGAATAAAAATATAATTATAATGTGAGTCCATACCTTTTAGGTATTTTCGTTAAGGGGTTGCAGTAATTTCCGCTAATTATTTTACTTAATTCGTTCGGTATACGTTCAAGATTAAGTACATAGGGCGATATAAATAACAGCGAAGAAAAGCCAGGTTAGGTAAGTTATGAGGCGTTTCCTATGTTATGATACGACGGATTACTATTAACGTGATTACGGATTCCGTCCGGTATTGCCTTCAACGTAGGTATGTGCAGTCTAAGTCGAGAAGGTAAATAAAGGTTCCTTATTAACGGTGATGGGGAAAGCTTGACTGTTAAATACAATTTCGTCTAGGGGTTACGTAACCGAAGCAACGTATTCATAAAATCGAGTAAAAAGGATTTTAATTTAATTAAAATACGTATAAATAAGGATTTATTCCTTATCCTTATACTTTTTAATAACATTTACTTTTGGGATATTTATGTAGATTTTAGCTGTAATCATTATTATATCATAAGCAAAACTTTAGTATAACGGTTAAGTATAAAGTAAATTCGGTTATTAAATTTTCTAAATTTAGGTACGATATTAGAGTTACGGCTGAAAACGCGTATTATCTCAATAGTTAAGTTTTGTCTAAATACTAATAAACAGTTAAACACGATGTTAATATATATAATTCATGAAATAACGTATGATATTTTTTTGGAATACTTTAAATATGATATTACTAGGTAATGTTAAACATTGACGCTAATCTTTTCATCATTTATAAGTTGAGTGGATTACTTATTAATATGGTAATAATACGTTTTAAGTTGAAAGATATACAAGTCGTCGTAAAATCGGATTCTATTTGTCCAATAACCCGTTTTTAATAGATAATATAGCGAGTTAAGCATTGGTGATAGTTGGCTTTTGTTATTAGCTTTCTTAAGATAACGTGAATTTCTTAATTGACGACGCCGACTATTGTAAAAGGGAATAAGAATTGATTACGTTTTTACCTGAATTGACAAAGTTTCGCGACTTATTCGATAAGGATAAGGTAATAACTTTACCTTGATGTAAGAGAAAATTAGATAACTATATTTTTATTAAATCGAATAAGGATGAACTTTTAGTACAGAGGCTATGCGGATTACTATATTCGTTGTTACGAGATTGACCTTTCGAGGTTAAACGTTATGTTACCTAGTTGAAAAGTGGGGGTTCAGTTCGTACGAGTTTCTTATCGATTATGAGGCCGGTATTACTAATTTTTGAACCGGAGGGAGAAAGTGGTTTTGTGTAGACTATTAGGTATTCAATAAAACTACTGAATAGGATCGCTTTCCCCTACATTTAATTCAGAATACTTTACATATATTATTGAAGTCAACGTAATTGACGAAGTTAGATATTCAAACATATTTTTACTATATTTGTGTAATACCGAAATAAAAAGAGTTAATGGTTTTTCGAATATTTTTCGAGTTATTCAAGTAGTTGGTTACTCTTTTCGGGCTGGCGGGAGTGTCGGCGACGTTTTAGCGGTATATTAATTATGTTATAGTAAATATGTTGGATAAATTTGTTATATTTTACGTAAACGAACTTCTGGTCTTTTTATTTGGTATTAAGTAGGATTATATAGGAAAGGTTTAGGTGGTTTCAAGACGCCTTTGCGATACCAGGTTAAACCTGAATTTTAAAAAGTGTAACTTCAAAGTTAAAACGGTGAAATACTTGGGTTTTATCGTGACGATTAGTGTGGGTATTTGGGCCGACCCCGAAAAAATTTGGGCAATAAGCGAATATGAGTTTTGACGTACTGTTTGAAAAGTCCGAAGATATTTAAGTTTTACTAATTTTTATCGGGATTTTACTAGTAATTTTTCCGATTTAACGAATTGTATTATTCAACTAACAAAATAGGAAATTCGTTAAACGTAAACAAATAGGGGGGAAATTGTATTTAAAACGTTGAAAAATCCTTTCGTTGCGCGATCTATTTTAGTATATTAGTACTCAGATCGGCTGATAATGGTGGAAACCCATTGATCGGGAATAACGTTGAAAGAGAATTTGTCGTAAATGGATGAAAATGGTATCCTGAAATTAGTGGTTTATTATTTCGGGCGATTGACGGACGCGAAACATAACTATATAATCTATAATAAGGAGTTTTTCGCGGTAGTATCCTGATTAAAAGCGTGGTCTTCGGAATTATATAACGTTCGCACCTTGTTTACGATTTCAACCAATTATAAGGGATTAGAACACTTTTCTGCGCTATATTTGTTTTCAAAACGCTAGGTTTAATTAGCCGAGGTTCTTTTACTTTCTCAATATCATTGAATATACCGGACCGTAATTTAAGGCTCGCATTTAAAATATAATAACCTGTAAATCGTAAAAAAAGCTCTAAATCAAGGAGCGTTACACCTATGTATTTTAATTCATTTTGATTATTATGTTGAATATGGTAAAATAGATTTATATATAGTAAAAACTCATATTTCAGCGCGATATAAAGATAAATTTGTTAAGACAAAGACCTGGTTATTGGATTATAATTATTTGTATCCTGAGGAAAAGCCGAAGGTTTTCAGGGTATTGGTATTAGCGGGATCGCTTCGGGTTCGGCCCGCGCTTATATTGCTGATTATAATAACGCCGGGAGATATCGGGATACCAACGGTTATAACACCGTTGGTGGCTCGTCTCGCGTTAGACCCGTTAATTTCGTTAATGCCAAATAGTTACTTGATTTTCGGGCCGGGTACCTTGACGGAATTGTAAGATTAAAGAATATCGAACGAATCATTATAAATAATCCGCCTACTAGCTGTTTTCAAGGGCGTTAAACTTTTTCCGGTTAAAATAAGGTATTTAGTCTAGATTACGGATGATAAAATCGACCTAAAAGTAGTATTACGCTACCGTAGCCGACCAATACTGCCTAATTAGGAATTATTAACGACGAGAATTTTACAATGAACGTATTACTCGTCTATTATAAGTTATCAATATAAAAACGTATTATTTGAAGTTTTTTAATGGGAATACTATTAGATGTGGATAGTTGTCAATATTCGACGCACATGACGAATATATACGTAACATAAAAGTACGAAACCTCGTCCTATCTTATAATAAGGCGTTTTATAACCCTTTTCTATTTTAAATTGGTATTGGTTTCATATTTCTGCTGATTTCATAGTCTATTTTTTAGTTACTAACGACAACCCATGGAATTGATTAGGTTTTATAAACCACTTGATTAAATGTCTTTGACTCGAGGCTATATGATTTATAACCGCCAATACAAGTATGGAACGCTTTCGGAATATATAGTGGAAATTCTATGCATTTCCGGCTTTTATTATTAGCAATTACGGTTTAAATTGGAAAAACGTATTTCAAACAAATTTATATTTTTGGTAAAAGTTAAATCTCTTTTTTCGCCGGCATATTACCTAGAAATAAATAACGGTATTCAACGTATAAATTAGGAACTTTAAGAGTATTTACGGATCGTTCTGGACTTTTTGGAATATAATTAGATATTATATTTTCGCGTTTATTAATTCGTATCAAATAACCGAAAGTTTACGGTTATCGGGTTAACTATTAATCGACTAGTTTATGGATGCGAAATATTCCTCAGCCATAAGATAAATAAAGATGTAAAGTTATTAAATAATCAGATAGAACGAGTCGCCGCTTTTTTATTATACGTAGGCAAAAGTATGAGGTTAATTTGAACGACGATCATACATATTCATTAATATATAGAAATAGCTTAGAACCGTCAACGACGTTCAGAGAAACGGTATAAAGTATGGAATGGGATTAAATTTAACCTACGTAAAATAAAAATTGATTGCCTGAATAAAACGTTTAAATAACTTTGCAATTAGTATCTGGTTTTCGATAGTTTAACCGTGGTAAATATCGTATTTACTATTTTTGAAAAACAACTTATATTTTACATGAATTTAGTTAAACGGACGTTTATGTATTTTTTACCCTCGTGAATTTTATCTAATATTAGATAGAAACTAGTTTTCATCGTTAACGATACATGGAAAGGTATATATAAAGAATTCAAAGTTTAAGATGTTTTTGTTATAAAAACGAGGCGGAACGGTATTCATTATATATTAGTTAAGTAAAAAGGTTATAATAAGCCTTAATAGAAATAGTTAGTAAATTATTAGTATATAATAACCTTGAATACGTTTGAGGCGAAATAGGACGACGTCTCATTTTATAATAACCCGGTATTTCGACGTCGATGTCGGGTACATATCAAGTAACTGACGCGGGGAGAATCTCATTTACCTCGGCAATAGTATAATATTTATAAAGAAAGGGCAAATTTATTACGATTATAATATTATACGACAAGTAGGATCGCATATATATTACCTAGTTCTTTCGAATATATATCCGACCTTTAGGCGGCTTTTACTACAATTCATTAAGCTTAATCTACTCGTTATTTTTTTTTTTTTTGGTTCCTTCGAGTAGTGGCGTCGTTAACATTTGAAACCCTATTACTACTAGCCTCAAATTCTAAAAAAAGCCGGTAGGAGCGGGCGGCACGAAGCGGAGCAAGGGTTAATTGACGCCGATAAATGTAACTAATAAGGGGCGGGGAAAGCGACCATTTAGGCGGGATGTCAAAAACTATAATATATTAGTTCATATCCGAACGACGCGGTCGGCCTAGATACAATTATCTTTCCGTTTTCGGTCCACCTGGTCAACTCTATTTTTGTAAAGGTTAACAAATAAAATACGGAAAGAGAAAGGGTCTTCACAATTAGGCCCTAAAAGTCTCTCGCTAAGTTTTATAAGTAGTAGCCATATCAGTAATAAAAGATATAGTTTATATTACTATATTATTTTGATCGTTAAAGTTCAACTTACGAAAGTGTATATGGTAGGAATTGAAAGGAACTGATGTCAAGATATTGCATACTAATATACGGTTTGCGAAAAGAGTTTTATTACGATGAATAGGCGAAACGGTCGATTTCGACGGGGGAGTTTTCAACGAAAACGGACTCGGAAAACAAGGGTGACGGTAACATATAACAAAAAGGGTAGCAACTTACATTACCGGAACGGTAAGGACTTTTCAAACTCGGGTAATATTTCGGAGCCGAGTAAACTAATTAGCCAACTCAAAAAACTTTGGAGTAAAAACGGGCCGATAATCTGGGATATCCCCTTGCCGTTTACGAACGGAGGAAAAAATACAATTTTTATTTGCAAAATCTACGATTAATTAACTTAATTAAAATCGTAAATTAAACTAGGCTTTAAATAAGTTTATATTTCAAAAATATTGTGAAAAGGGATCAATTTACAGTCGATCCTTTTATAAGGTTAATTTCTTAAACTTACCTTATTATATACCATTCGGCATATACGATATCTTTATGTACGATAAACACGAATGTAGGTTAGGGGAGTTCCAAAATTCAAGAGGAGATTAATATAGGATTTATAAACGCTTTTTTATTTGTTATAAGGGGAGCTCACTTTTTTTTCTCGTTATTACTAAGGACAAATAAGCCGCTTATAACGCAAAGATACTATAAAATACTTATAACAACAGGGTATTTATATATGGTAAGGCGATATACTTTACGATGCGGACAATCATTTTCCTTAAGGGAGCTTATGAAAACATAGCTAAAGCTAGATTTATTGTAAATATCAACCATATCGATAAAAAGAATGTTAACAAGTTACGAGTCATGAATAAGTAATTAGAGGTTAAGACAAAAATATGGAATACGTAATTATATTATAGTTGTTATAAAAGATACTCTATAGTGTAAGTTACTAAAGGAAGATTAAGGAGGTAAAAGAAAAGGAAGGGGGGTTTTACGGGGCTACGGTAAAAGCTGTATTTATAGGCATAGGTGAGCCGGAATCAATAGGGGTTACATATTATACGGTACGTTAAAAGGCGCGCTATACGATGCCTGAGACAGGAGTAATACATCATAAGGCACGTTAGAGGACGCGTTATACGGCGCTGGCAGCCTGGAGTTAAACCGGCCGATACGTTATACAGTACGCTAAAAGGTGCGTCATAGTCCCGCGCTCGGCTCGCGCCTGGCTCTCGTACTAGGCGGGCACAGCCTATATCCCACATTTAACTAGCGGGATATTACAGCCCTTACGACGTTTAATAAAAAGTAGGACATGTTATAGACTTCGTCTATTAACCAGTAAGTTTATAGATTACATAACTATATACGTAACGGGATACATAATACTTGGCTTATACCTGGTCCAGGCGCAGTCAGTATATAACACGTACGAGGGCACGTATCGTGCTAGGTAGTAACCATGCCCATAAGCCCTGCACGAAGGGCCACTGTAGCCTCTTCTTGTCTCCTGATTTTACATCAATAATAAACTCCATTTGGGACCTACTTGGCTTACCATCGTAGGTTGGACTATAACAAAAGTAGCGGTTGTTAACGCGATACATAGAACTAATGTCAGCGTTATTCAACGTTTAATTAAGTAAAATAGTTAAAGTTCTTTTTTAAAAAAAACGAAACTTCGCTTAACGCTACTATATTAAAATCTAGGCAGGTACGCCTACAAACGTAAACCCACCTCAGGTCCTGTTACAAGACTTTATCTCTCGAGCTAAACGACTAGCAACTACCATTATCACAGCAACTCTGAAAGTTTAAGACTTAGGTTAGTAAGAAACGTTATCGACGATTAGAACAATCATTGAAACCTGAAACTCAAGCTGGTTAAAATAATTAACATTAACTAGAAGATTCTCACCAATTTCACCAAGATTTATAATAACATAAAAAATGTTACGGGAAATTCTATAAGCTTATGATACGAAATTAATGTCTTTCTTTAACATTTGCAAGTGGATGAAAGTTTATCTTTGGATCTTCATTCATTATTTAGAGGAATCCTTACAGTTTTCTTCAAGGACTGTTACCTAACTTTTCTAATTTAAATACGCATTTTCCATGAAATTCATGACATGATAAAGAGTTATTTCTAATGAAACATATACCCTGCGTAATAATACGCGAATTAGGCTATGATATGGTAGATGACGATAATAGCCAAAAATAAAGAAGAGGAAACACCAATGGATGTACTAGCCCAAATGCTTATCAAGCTAATGTCGTATTAGAAAATAATAGGGTAATTGATATTAGTGTAAAGGGACTAAGCCAAAGCTACTGCTTAAATGTGGTCACATACTGTCTATAATGTTATATGAAGAGCGAATAGAAGCTCCTACCAAAAAGCTGCTATAGAATTTGTGATAAGGTATGTCGTGTTCATGTGATTAGTTACTTGATATAAAATATTCAGAAACAGCGTGAAAGTGTCAAAAGAGTATGATAATCGCTAGGGCTAAATTGTTGACAACTAGTAACATAAGCACCAGCCTGTAACATTACCTTCAGCCCGCCGGCGTTCCTTCCATCAAAACATGGAATGTTTTAATGTGTTGTAAAAGTATGACATGATTTATAATAGTCTTTAATTTACTAGTAAGCGGTGCTGAATTCTTTGGAGCTTTATAAAAAACAGATATAAGTTGTAGTAGTAGGTAAACTTCAAATAAACAGGGCGAAATACTTTGTAGCGTTATGGAAGGCTCTGTTAATATCGTCGATAGTAGAATGCCTTGACGTGTTATAGAAGCTGCAAATATTCCCACCGGCAATTATTTCGCTTACGCTATTTCTTACTTATCAATAATCACCTTCCCACCCTCGTAATATTAATATTCATAAACTTTTCAATGACGATTATTGCTTTGTTTCATTTTAATTATTGAATTATAATCTAGAATGTCATTTCCGTTGTTCAAATTTATACCCGAATCGTTATGAAAATAAATGAAGTTATTTTGAACGAATATTTTCGTTAGGAAATTGTTTGACTCTCATTGAAAAAAAAAATGAATTTCCCTGCATCAAACTAATCAATATATACTCCAATAGAATTCCTAAATAAATCTGATTAAAATACGTTTATCATATGATATATTATTTACGTAAGTTGTTTTCTCGAAATTCAGGATCAATGCGTTCAATACCTTATTACAATTCGAAACTTAGTAAAGGATGGAGTAAATACAAATGTTCGATATTTGTTTTACATTATCGACATAATTTTTAGCAAGTCAAATTACATATACCACCGTCAGGATTCAACCTTCGATATAAATTGAGGAATTATACGAAACATATTCATAACTTAACGTTTAAAACTAAATTAAACGAAATAGTTTCCAAATTCTTTCTTTTGTACTTACAAATAACGAAATAACTCATAAACTGAGGTAATTATCACGAGAAAAGCGAATAAGATTCATTATGTTACGTAACGTAAAATCAATACGCACGATAAAGATTTTACGGCTTCATCTACGTCCATTTCTTTAGGTTATTGTTGAGCTATCCAATTATTAAACGAAAACCGTAAAATTTAAAGAAATCAAGCGCTATTATCCCGAACTACAATATAATAGCTTATAAGCAATCAAGTAGTACATTTAAAGGCCTTAACAGATTTTGTTAAAATCGTTCGAAATTTCGATAGAAATTGACACAATTTGTAAATGTAAATGAAAACTCACTTATCAATGAAGAAAGAAATTTATATTCCGATAACGACACTAGTGGGTATATAACATAACTAAATATGTTTAAGGTAATATTGATAGTAAGGAAAATCAATTTTTACGCGTGTTATATTAAATATCTTTGAAGTAATCGCATAAAATCATCCCGGTAAATAAATATTAATTGCATTGAATATACTGGTGTGCCGGGTAAAATAATTAATCAATGTTTCTGGCCGTGTGGTAACAATGTTTTAGAACGTCAAAGTCTACGATATAAAAAGGGTTCGAAAACGGGTTGAAATTTAAATTCATATAATATACCGATTTCATTAGAATCGGTAATTCCGTGGGGTTCTTGATATGAGAACGAGTTGCCTAAGGTTCAATTCGAGCTTTTGAAATACTTTCGACATAATACTTGGATTTGGTTTCGTCGTTTTCACCAACGACGTTAATAAAGTAAAATTAATAATTATGGATCTATCAATATAAAAGCGAGTTCGTGATTGTTTATAGAAATTGATATATATAAAAATGGATATTTTTCAGTTTGAACATTTCATTCGATATTATACAAATAAATGAAGCGTGTTACTAGGTATTTATCGTGAAATCCACTCCGTTTAATAAAGTTCAATCCGTTTCATAACTTGTTTAAGAACAAACAAACGTTGTTAGCTTCCATAAATCATTTAAATTAAAAGCGGTACTTATTAAAAGCTTCGTTTATACGTTATGAAGAATACTTCATTACGTTTATAAGAATTTTATTACATCGCTTATATGTTCAATACAATCGTTGATCTATTTCTGCTGTTTCATGACCGCAAAATTTCAGTGTTAGACCAGTTGAATACGGTTAAGGTAATAAATATAATTTATGAAAAACTGGTTAATATAAATAGAGTTATTATGTTTATCATTAAATATTAGTTGGTAACTGGAAAGGTAACAATGTTAATTGAATTTAGTATAAATGACATAAAAATGTGAATGTATTGACACTTTCTGGCTTGATTCTTTGTTTGCTTTCAGTCGGTAAGATATCAAGCCTTGGTATTCACGTGAAATAAGGTCTTCAGAAGAGTAATCATTAGATTGTTAGTTGTAGTATAAAAGATGATGATCCTCTAAGAAGAAGTATCCAGAGGTATATGTTACAGATGAGGGCTTATAAGCCCTCGCTCAGAGCGTGCCACTCTAGAATACCTGCTTCTAGACCGCTCCACGTATGAGTGTAATCAGCAGCGTTTCATGTTATCATATACGCTGCAAGAGTACAGCCTGTAACATGATACGTGATCGTGCATGCTACAGGAGTGTACCTTACAACGTAATGTACTGCCACCTAAATATACTATCTATGAAGGTATATAATAATATCCACACTTTCTTTGCTTCAGAGTGAAAGGCAGGGTTGAAACGTTATTTTACCGTAGTGAAAGCGTAAAAGAACTTTTAAAAGCTATTCAATAAATTTTAGCTAAAGACGTATAGAATGATACAAGGAAATCCAAACATTGTCGATAATAGATTAATTTATTTTATATCTTTCTCAACTTTTCCCCCTCTATTATTGTTCAGGTAAGGGTTTCATTTAATCAGTTTATTGTAATTATAAAACAATGTGTAATAGTAACCCGTTTTCCAGGGGCTTTGATTATTTAGTTAACAAATAACTCGCTTGAAAGCTGTTGGAAAACTGGTGAGGGTTTAAGAGTTTCTATTCAACGATATCACCAGCAATCCATTCTTTTTGAAAAATTAAAATTACGGTAGAAACATCGGATAATACAGTATAATTCGGGTTCAAAATACGTCCTTAATAATATAATTATAATGAACTCGCAACCTAGGTAGCTGGTAATAAACAAATTGTATGTAATTTGGATTAATACGATAGTAAATGCTTTGTAGAGAAGGATTCTAAGTAGATTATAGGATGTAAGACCTTGATATTGTTTACCATACATTTCGAAATAAAGACCTTAAATATTTGGCATTTATTAACAGAAATACCTGAAGAGAAACTATAATAACTTTAATGTATTATACGAATTGAAAGGCGTGATGGAACAGTAGTCAATTGCTGTACAGTTACGTCAACTATACTGTTGATAAATTGATCATACTAACTGCAAGTAAACTGTATTTTTGATTGGTTGAATTTAAGTTAAGTTCAGTATATGCCTACTTCTGACTAGGGTACATGCCAAGCAATTAGATATACAAATCAGTATGCAGCCCGGATAGCAGTCTGATAAACCTAGAACAATACATCTAGTACTTGACTACAGAATAATATTATTACTTTAATTACGATTTGAATAGAAAAAGTTATAACATCTAAAGGCCAATTAACAGGCAAGGTTTATTCATACTCATCAGTGCTTATTTGGTTCAACACAGATATTCTAGGTAGAAGAAAAGGCTACTTTTTGGTTACGCTTTGTATTACAAGGTAGAACAAAGATTTTTACGAAAGATCTTTACGAATTGCGTGGGTTTAAATATGAATAATTAAAGAAGACTTTTTGGTTGTATCAGCTTTCATGGTAATCTAAAAGTGGCGACGGAATATCCATCGGTTAATTTCCGTATCGAAATATATTTTAAGTGGCTGTAATACTTTTTGAATGTATTTATTTACGTTAAATAGTATATATACTATTTTTTCCCTATTTAGTTAGTATATCGATTAATATTATGTAAAATTGTGAGGGTTGAACATCTAGATTTTATAGGTATTGAATATTATTGTTAGAATAGTAGTATTTTCAGTGTAGTAGGTCAACTTTACTTATAATAAAGTTGACTATATTGACTGCAAGTATAGTGTATTGTTTTGTGCGGGTCTACTGTATTGGCTGCAAATCAAGTACAGTATACACCCACTTCACATTAGAGCACGGGCCAAGCGATTGGCCATATAAATTACTACATAGACAGGCTAGCGGTCTGTTAAACCTAGAACAATATATTCACCACTTGACCACGTAATACTACTAGTATTTCGACCAATCGAATCGACAGCAATGTAACGTCTAAAGCCCTACTAACACTAATCAGTGCCTTTTAGGTTAAGCATAGATAAGTTAAGTAAAAGAAGAAGCTACTTTCCCATTATGTTCTACATTAATAACGGCGGCTAGGGTAGAGAAAAAATTCTTTCGAAGGGTCTCTATTAGTATTGCGCTAGTCTACAACGGTAGGAAAATAGAGATGATTTTTAGGTTTCGCCAGTCTACAACGGCTATCTAAAAGTAAGCGAAGGTATCGCTATTGAAAACACCAAGAAATCTTTACATATACTTTTTAAAGAAAAACATTAAGATTAACTGTTGGAAGTCTCAAAGTTCAGCAAATTGGAAAACAACTAAGTTAATACTATTGCGGTTGCTACTACTACTAAAAGAATAACTAATAAGTTCTACGGCTAAAACAACAAATAACTTTTAACCTTTACCAAGAACGACTTTCAACCTCGTGCTCTACACCAAACTTTTGCCCCTACTTCACTCTTTTCAATTTTCCTACGTCAATCCAACCGTTAAGATCGCTATTTTAATCAAAAACATTAAGAATCGCCAAATTGCGCCGAGAAATTCATGTCGTGCAACTCAATGCTAAGTTCCCAAGTTTCTACGCGACTTTACGCCCAAATACCAAGCACCTATACCCAAGATCGTCGAGTCTCTCACTCTATAAGTTTTACAAAAACCAAAGCCTCAAAATAGCATTTAGTTAAAAAAATGAGGGCAATTAAAACCCCTTTCCCCCAATTTACTAAACAATTTAATAAAGAACTTTGGGGCTATAATGTTGATAAAAACTTATAAAAAGGTATTTAGTTAACTTCGCTAGATCTTACATTATCGACCATGACGGAGGCGAATAACTTGACTGCGGCGAGCGCGCATTCCACAAATATCATAAATTCTTCGACCACTGAACTATCAATAAATCAAAGAAAATCCAAAAAGAAGTATTAAATATAAACTAATGGCAGAAATTGAATGACAAGGGATCTACGAGTTGAAAAAAAGCTTCAACAAGTTGGAAAAAACCCTCTCCGACCAAGAAAAACTTGAAGAATTCCCTTGAAACCCACGCTATAAGTAAAAGGGTATTAAAGAACCTTAAAGTCCTTATACATGATTTAGGACACCACCCATTTACCCTTAGCCAAGTTAAGCCTCTTAAAGCGCTAGCGACAAGGAACCTATTAATCTGTCCGGCAACCCAACACCTTTATATGATAACGCGGAGTACGCTCTTAGCGGTGGCATGACATGTAAAGAAGTAGCCGCCAACACCACCAGAGGAATTGACGTCGGCACCATACACCAATCAGTTCAGCATGATATTTAAGTCCCCTAAAATCTTTTCCACAGAATATTTCACTACACGCGAAAGCCCACCACAGGTCCTACTACAAGACTTTACCACTCGAGCTAAATAACTAGCATTTACCCTTAATACTGTGCCTCAATAGTTCCAGAACTTAAACTGCCAGGAAATACCAATAAAAACTAGAATGACTATCGCGACCTACCCTAGAGACTTATCAAGATAGTTAAAATTAACTATAAACTTTTGACGGACTTCGCTAAGATCTAGAGAGACGTAGAAATAGATAACGGAAAGCCTTATAACCCCGCGATACGAAAATAATTCTCTGTTTAAACATTTGTAAGTAAATAGAGGTTCCCCCTTTTGGTTTTCACTTACTGTTCTCCGAAATCCTTACAAGGCACGCCAGGGATTATTACCTAATCTTCCTAACCCGAACAACCACTTTTTACGAAATTTATAATAGTATAAAAAGCTACTTCAAACACGATATTCACCTTATCCAATACCACACAAACTGAGTTATTACATGGTGGATTATAATAATAGACAAGAAAGAGGAGGAAATACCAATAGATATACTTAACCAGATACTTAATAAGTTAATGTTATACTAGTAAGCAATAGGAAAAGCCCATGCTAGCAAAGGTACACTTAGTAATTAGATACGGGTAGCTGTTACGAGCGTTAACGAGTTCGAATAAGCTTTATAACGCCCAGATATCACTTGCGAAGACTTCTTTAGCTAGTTGCGTTCTTTGCTCGTAACCGTAATAGTGCGTATACCAAATTCGCTCAATATGTATCTCTTATCCGGTAACTTCCCTGATGTAAATAAAAAAAACCTTGCGGTGGTTAATTACGTCAACCGCAAGTACGGTTACAGGCGACCTTAACACTTAAGTTTTAGTCTACCGACTACAGACTGGAAGCAGCTTCTACTTTGGCACAAACAAGACCAAGATTTAAGTGAACCTACTAACCATAAGCACTATCTCCGTAATAGTGGTGAGAGATATTGGATCTGTGGCAAGTTTAGCTGTTGGTTAACTCGATACCCCCCCGCCGAGAGAAACAATAGAATGATGAAGTGGCATAAATATACTGGTCCTGGTGCAGCCCAGTAACTAGCCCACCACGTCTTTTTGTACCATTTGGAAGATGAAGACCCTTACCTTCGTCCTGACCAAGCCCCCAATATAAAGGGACTATGACCGGAGCTGTCGCTCAAGGTGGTTGGATTCTGTCTATAAACCTCGATGAAGAAGGGAAAGAGAAGTCACTGCTATAGAGCAGCTATGGAGCAAAGACGGTATAACCCGCTCTCAGTTACGTGACGTGTGAAAGCGTATCTCTCAGTGGCTTCCTCCCTGATTTAGAGCATCGAAGGAACGTATAGAATTACTAGGGTTAGATCCCTAGTAATACTACCTAGGTACTAGCCTATAACATCACCCCTAAAGATACCCCCTCCTCCTTTTCTGTTTTTTTTTTTTTTTTGTATGGAGCTATAAGTATAAGATAAACGCGCCTCTTAGAACGTCGCGGTTTTGTATAGAAGGTATTAGGCCGAACGTCACGTGAAAGGTGCCCTAACGCCCTCCCCCCCCTATAAATAGTCCCTAGATTTCCAGTTTTTTTTTTTTTAAAAAAAAAAAGCTTCCTTTAACCTTTAACCTTTTCGTATACTATTAGTAATTTTCGTCTTTAATGTAGTACTATCGTATAGTATTAGTACTTTTAGCCTTGTAATCCCTGTCATCATTATACTTTTAGCCGTATAACCCCTTATATTGTTACAATGAATCCCTAACTCTTTATCAAAATGGATAAAGCTATTATAGATATAGGCTACATGCTCTAGAGCTGCTTAGTTTTCTTTAATGAATATGAAGTTTCCTACGTTACGTGTTATCAACATATACTCCGATGAAACTCGAAAATAGACGTTCTTTATTTGTATTTACAAAATGGCATATAACTCTAGGAAAATTTGCCAAAAAAAATATGACCTAAGGGTAAGTAATCACAAGAGCTACGAAAAAAACTACTAATAAGCGGTTAGATACTAACGTTCGGTGTTTCTTTTATTCCGTTAAGGCTACAAGCCGTAGTTTTGATTGTAATTATACGCTGATAAATCTGAATTCCAATATAAATAAGGTCGTTAAAGAGTTGCTTAAAACGTATTTAGTGTTCGATTCTTAGAATCAGAGTAAGTTTACGTTTTTATAAGCTGCTTCATAGGTGTTAACAAATGGCTAAAAAACGTGTAAACTTATGTAATCGCTGTAAAAAAGCCATAAAAGTACGTCAAGTTACGTAACGTAAAGTCGACATCTGAGGCGGAGGGGGGTTTTATCCCCAAGACTCCCATATATGTGAGGGGCCTACGGGTCGTACAACTGATAAATAAGGAACGTAATACTTAAGTAAGTTTTTCATAATGAGGTAAAAATGTAAAGAATAAGGCTAATGATTAATTAAAAAGCGTTATTAAGAACGATATAAAAGCTTATTAAGGTTTCGAAGAGTATTAGTGCTAAGTTAGGACGTATAGATGCCAAATTAAGCTAACTTATCAAAATGGGTAAGAAACTGTTAGGTAAAGACTCAGACCAGGATTTTGAGGATATACTTAAGTAAGCTTGGTCGTAGTCTTTCGATTTTTGTTTTGATTAATATTAATACGTTTATTTATGACCCATTCGTTAACGGCCTATATGTTATTTTATTTCGTAAAGTAAAATACAAAATCAAGCCCACTTATGGGCTAGGTATAATGGCTTATCTTTATATTTAACTGGTTCATATCGCGATTCGAAGGTATTAAGTATCATGGTATTCAAAATAAAATCGAAAACGGATTTAACGTTACGTATATATAGCCTATCCAATTAACTAAAACTTACTATTTCGATTAGTTATGGAATCGTGTGCGTTAGATTTAACGTTTGTTACGGGCCTATATTATTTTTTCGACTTAGTATTCCGGTTTTACCTCGACGTCGTTGCTTTTAATAACTATTACTTACAATTGAAAGTTTCGAGTTTGCTAATTTAAAGCGGATCCGAAACGACTCGTACGAATTAATTTACATGAAACTGAAAATACTTCCCGTCCGGTACATTAAATTCAATAACGTAAAATTCTATTAAATGTGTTACTCGGTATTTATCGTAAAGCTAATTTAAATTTTTAAAATTTTTGTTTGGCTTATAGGTTTTTGTAAATAAGCTAAATTCCTTCGCCGACTCGAAAACGTTTAAAGGGGCAACGCCGCCTATTAGCGACTTTCCCCATACGCCATTACGTAACCGTTATTGCGAATTATATAAATTCCGTAACTTTGCGAATCCATCAAATAATCTTTTTAGCCCTTATACATAACGTCGTAGCCGAAACGAAGAAACGTTATTCCGGTTATATAAAATAAACATAATAACCGTAGGTTGTGACAAACAGACTAATGATGATGGTAATAGTATCCTTACTATTTATTATTAGTTAATAACTGGGTAATGAATAGCTTTAATCGAGTTAGGTGTAAACGACGAAGGAATGTATATAAGTAAGGACTTTTTAATTTTCACGTTCGGTTGAGCCATTGGTTTCGGGGTAAAAAAATATTCAAGAGCTACTCTACCCCAGCTAGGTCGTAAAGTTGCTTTTAAAACTTATTAATTCAATTTAGACTACAATCGTTAATAAAAGTACGCGAAAACCTATAAAATCGCTAATAACAACTTGACAAACGCTTCGCATAAGCTTTGGCGTCTATAATAGTTATATTATTAAGTGTAAAAACTTTACTTAAACGATCCGTGATAACTAAAAAATAACGTGGGTTGTTAGCGTATTTTTAAGTCAAGTTAATTATAAAGTCGATGGAAACTTCACTTTAAAGCCGTTCAGAAACCGGAAAGGGTTTGAAAAGTCCTTTTCGACAGTGTTTTTAATAGGTTACATAATTATCAACGTTGCAGTTACGGCAAAAACGGCGGACCGCACGATATAAGCTGGGCCAAAAATACGTTGTAAAAAGAATAACAATAGTAACGTTGCGTCCAAGGTAGCCGGTAAAAAGTAAATCGTAAGTAGCTTAAATTAATACAGTAGTAAACGGCTCGTAAATAGGTACATAAATACAGTTGCGACATCGTAATTTTTTTTTTTCGTTTGCCAAATATTTCGAAATCGAAACCTTTAACATACAATCGTCGTTGGTACGGATATCCGCTGAAAAATAAGGGTCGCCTATACCTACTGTACGTACCAGTCGGTTGGAGGTAATATTATTTTTGATAACGGTATCATAACAACTTTAAAGGTCGACGTTAATAAAAAGTATACAGCCTTTTAGAATTAATTCATTGGCGACAGTTAGCCAGAATATATATATACGCGGAAATAGCTCGAGAACGAATTATTCGAGATGTAACAATTAAAGTTCTTGACTTAAGTAACGTAAATCCGAAAAGCCCTAAGGAATATATTGGTTTCGTCGTAATAATGTATCGGGTCACGTATAATTAGCTACTTTATTATATACCAACCGAAAACAGAATTACTAAAAGCGTTTGAATTAACGGACTTATCATTCCGAAAACCGTTGTATAGGTATAAAGTAATTTAATTTTCATAATCCGTTATTATCGTAAATAGGCGTACCGTATCCCGGAGCTCCACATTCTACGTTTTCAAACAGTTTATAATTCTGAATAACTTCTTGTCGTAGATTTCGTACTTAAATTTAGCGGAAGATGGACGACGGGAGTAATACGTTACTAGGCGTAGGTTACTGTAGTCATCGCGCTGGAAAAGGTAACCTTTGAAGATTTAGTTAAAATAGTCAGCTTTTAAAAAGGTGTCGCGGTCAGGATTCTATTAGGTAAATATAGGTTCGGAAAGAAAGTTAAGTTTGAGCCATTTAAAAGCAACTTTCTACTAAAATTTTTAACGAAATAGGGTACCCTTACGGGTTAGCCAAGGTAATAGTCCGATAATTGTCGAATAATTGCTAATGAAATAACGGTAAAAATTTGCGAAATTAAAAAAACCTTGTACCCCTAAAACCGACGTAAAAACCGCCTATTCCTGGATAACGCATAGCTTCTCTGGGTTTATACGTATACCGATGTTACTTTCAATAACGAATCCTAAGTATTTAGTCTTTTAAATACCGAATTCGCATTTAGAAATATCTAAGTGAAATTTAGCGACGTTTAAAATGCGAAGGATTTAGTTGTTCTTAGCTATATAATTATATAATATAACGTTAAATTAAACGAAGATATCGGTAAGGTAAACGAAATGAAAAATGTTGAAGAAGGAGCGCAATAAATTATTAATATACCGTTAAAAGGAAATAAGGGTGTTAAAAGGGCCGAAAAGGGTAATAAACCACTTAAAACCCTAAAACGTATATGAAATAGAATCTTTTATTCAGTTTACGATTCAATACAAAACTTATAAAAAACGGCTTTAATTTTTAACTGGGTAAACTACTTAACTTACAAAATATTCGCAAACATCTTTTTAATAAGAGGAACCGGGTAATGATATACCTTTGTAATGGTATAAATCCGACGATAATCAATATAAAATGGTAGCCTTACTTTAGGTTTTTTAACGAAAAGTACTAAAACGTCTGTTAAAAAGCTATTTACTCGAATATAACCCTGGTTAAGTAACTCGGTTAACATCTTATATAATACAAGGAGCTTCTTACACTATATACCATGTAAAAGACCCCACAAAACTTGTAAAGGTTAGCCCTGGTTATCGATACGAAGGATGATTTCGTAATCAGGTTTAAAACGATGAAGGAGCAATTTATCGTTAAGGGATTTATCGAATAAGGGGGCGAATTCCTTAAGGTCAGCGGAGAGTTTATTGTAACTGAAGACGAATAGTTTCAAGGCGAGTACTTTATTGATATTTTCGAGGGAAACTTCGACTAGTTACGTAATAAAGGCTCAATACTTACGGGCTTATCGTAAAATAACGTAAAATATCACGGCGTCAACCTCTTTCGACGTTTTTTAAATGGGCGAAAATCCCCGATTTTGGCGCCATAGTTACTGGCTCGTCCTAAAAGTAATACATATTTCGCAACGTCGTATGTAACTTTTTAGAAATTTATTTAAGTTTTACCCTAAATAACGTCGGATTATTCCAAAGGGATGATATAAGCCTATTTTTGGTAACGGTATTTATTGAAATCGATATTTAAAAATGTTATAAAGAAAATAAGTCGTAAGGGAAAACCGGGTATATAGTACGTGGCTTAGCCGAATTGTCGTAGGGAGATAAAAAAGCGCGATAACTTTGAAAGATCGGAAAATTATTTACTTGTAACGTTATAATATTTTTAACCCATATTTGCCAAAAAGTATACAAAACTAATAAGATTTTAAAGTAAATCTACTGTAAACGGGAAGCTATTTAAAAGTTAGGATGAAATTAACGAATCGAATGAAAGTCTTACTAAATTTTATACCCAACAGTATAAAGAGTTACGCCTTTTCCTTTTCGAGGTTGATAAAATCCTCGGACGAAGTAAAATGGATTTTTATAACAGCCTTAGTGTTAAAGCCGCTTAGACTTTATGCCAGGTCCCACGGGTAAATACTAATACGATAGCCATGCGCATCGTAACGTAAGTATAACTCGAGGTTTTTACGGCGGGAAAGTTCCAAAAAGGTAACTTAAGTGACGCGTCGTTTAAAAGCAACTCACAAGGCGTTTACGCTAGTTATAATATCATTGTCATAGCTATCCCAAATAGGTGTGTCGCCGCCGTTATTTCCACAATGGGAAACGCTCCCAATAATAACAGTACCGGTACCGCCATAACGAATACGGAAATTGTAAAAACGTTCGTTGATAAGTTAAAAGCAAACGATCTATTTATTATAATCCACTGGCATATTAAGGGGGAATAACGTATTAATAAGTATATTATTAATAGCTTCTTTTAAAATAACGAATTTAACGGCAAATTCCCAGGCTATGTCACTAACTTCTGCGAATAAAACTTCCCAACCATTAAAAAAGACGTAAAATCGTTTGTAAACTCCTTGTTTTATATTACTAAACCAAATAATAGCTATTTGAACCGTGTTAGGGTTGTAGTAGTAAACGCGAAGTATAATTATGAAAGCGTCTAAGTCAATAATGCCGCCGTCGCCTCCATGTGTATAATAACTTTTTATACTAGTTTTCACGGGGTCTTTTAAGTATTAAAAAATAACGGAAAAGTAATTTTTTAATACCGATAAATTTCTAGTTCCGATGTAATTTCCGTATTATAGTAGTCTCCTATATAGGAAATCGTAGCTTAATACCAGAAAATTTAACCGGATGATTAAAAGGCTTACGTTTAACCCGTTGACGCCCATTGAACGGGGAATTAACATCGTAATCAAATTTAAAAGAGTTCAAGTCGTTGTTTTTTAGGGAATTAGCGCGGTCTCCGGTAAAAAAACAGTAAAACGGTAACGGCTTTCATAACGTACGTAGTAAAAACCTTTTAAGGAGAAAATTAATCCAAGAACGTAAACGTATCAGCAACTTCGAATTGTCTAATTATATTCGTTAAGGCGTTCAATACGTCGGTACTTCATTATTCCAGATATAAAACATATTTCCGAATAGCTTAGTTCTACTCGATAGGTTTTATACGTAAGGTGTTGGTAAAATGTTCGTATTAAGTCGTAAGATAATCGTATTAAGCCTTTAGGGCATTTTAAAACTACTTTTCAACACGCGCGTTAAGGAATTGCTTTAAAACCTAAAGGTTCAAATTCAGTAAATCGAAGGATAAAAACATAGCCCTAAGCTATAACCGCTAAAAAGTAACTAAAACACCGTCGGAAAATATCGAGGTTTATACATAAATGGACTATAACTGAAGCTATAGCTTAAAGTAGTCGGATTCTATTTATAAACTTCGATGAAAAAGAGAAAGGAAAGTCCATATTAGGGAGCGACTATGAAACTAAAATGGTGCAACCCGCCCCCAGTCACGTAACGTGTGAAAGCGTGTTCCTAAGCGGCTTCCTCCTTGCTCTAGAGCATAGCAAGAAAGTGTAGAACTACCAGGGTAAGATCCCTGGTAATACTAGCCAGACACTAGCCTGTAACATCCAACGCCTAACATACCTTAAACCTTTGCGATCGTTACGAAGACCACACATTTTAAGGTATTAAGCCAGATATAGGGGAAGTAAGTTACTTAATAGGAGGATATTTACAGTACGTAGCATTGCAAAGTGAAAACATTACGGCTATTGAAAATGATCGTTACGATATTGGTAAAGCTAAAGTTATCTTTGGACCAGGTGAATAACTATCGTTACTAGGGATTTCAGTAGTTTAAACTGTTATAGGATCGATTACATTTCACATTCTCAAGTCTCTTATGTCTTTACTTTTTCATTTAGAAAACATCAAAGCTCTTAGCTTTAATGTTAATGTTAACGCCGACGAGCTCATTAAAAACGGCTAAAAGTTTTCCCTCGCCTTTAAATAGGGGTATTTATGGTTTTATCTTTAAGGCCCTAAAACAGTATTGTTAAACCTAACGAAGTCGGAAATACGCTCATTATATCAACACTTTAATTACCTAGCCATTGATAGATTATACAAAGTCCTCAAATCCATAGGATATAAAGATATGGAATCTTTTGTTTTAAAAGCTATTAGAAAGCTTTGTTACCATTTTCAAACGTATGTATAAGCCGCCCGGAAATTTAACTTTATATTAAAATATGATAAGGACTTTACTTACGAGTTTTTTTATTAATTTAGTTTGTTTTAATAATAAGACTATTATTCACTTTGTTAACTGCGAAACCTCTTTTTATGGAATTAAGTTTTTAAAATACCTTTCAGCAAAGGATAAGTAGGAAATATTAAGGATTTTATGAATTGATACCTATTTGGATCTACCCTAACGTCATCGGTTACGATAACGATGCCAACTTTGCGGCGGCGGAGTTTTAGGAAGATGTTAAAATTTAATTGATATCTAATATAAATAGGTTCTTGTAAAGTCCTATTAGAGTATTAGAAAGATTAAAAGGGCATACGCCTTATTTTGCCGAACGTATAATATTTTTACGCGAGAAATTGGAAGCTTTACGGACTCAGAGGCCCGCCTTTGAATGGAGGTAAAGGGCTTAAACGATACTGTAGGCCTTAACAGTCTAGTCCTAACTCTGCTGGTCTTCAGAGTGTACCTACGCCTGATGAGTGAATCTTCGTTATTAGTAAGTACCTGAAAGTGAACTATAGCCTACGGCAAAGCTTTTAAAAAACTAAGAAAGGAATCAGTACGCCGCTTAGTTAACAATACCCTTAAAATCAGGATTGTTCGTTTAATAATCTACGTACTTATTTTCTTTATTATGAAGTGAAGTTCTTATGTGGAGGGAGCCGGGTAAATATTAGGGCCTATATAAAACCTTAATTATCGCTAACTCTAAAATAATTGTTAAAACAATTAACGGGTTTATATCTTTTCGAACAACTCAAGTTAAGTCTTATATTAGAGTTACTAGCGCTAATGACCTTTTAGAAAAACGACAGAGTTAACACGAATAATTTTTACCCGTTATCGATAGGAAGATAGAACGCTGTAGGCGCTAACGTCTTCTGAAGCAGAGGAATATTAAAGAGGAGAAATATACACCGGGTCGTATTTACAATACTATTAGGTTAAGCAAGAAAGAAAAAGATAAGAAAAATTAACACTAAAGTTTCGAACGTAAAGCATTATTGAAACTTTCAGCAAACTTTTGAAGAAAAACAATAGGATGAAAATTAACGGCTTACTAACTCGAGAAGTTATACAATTTGTATTAAAGGCCGATTTTAACCTTTGAAACTTAAACGTCACGATTTTTAAAACGAAGATTATTCATAAGGTTAAGGGTTCAACTATGAGGCGGCCGTACGAAAAGTGACGCTTAATTGTTTAAATATACGGCGATAAGGCAAAACCTCAATACTTACATAATCGCTAAATATCCAAAAGATTAACCTATGCTTAATAGTCGCTTTAGAAATATGTTTACTAACTAATATTGAAGGAAAGTTTACGATTAATGGCTGAGATATAACCTAAGATGTCACGTAATTCATGAACTTAAAGCGAATTCTATTACTACAAGTGTTACGAGAATTAGTATCTATTCATCCTGTAGAAAAGGTAATAAGATGAATTAAGCCTTTATATAGATTAATTAAAACAATATTTTGCTAATTTTCAACTTACCAACTGTACTTTAAATTACGATTTGGTATAAAGTTTTTAATATATAACCCGTGTTTATTAGGAAAGTAAAATAAAAACTTTAACCTGATAGGTATACATATTAACGATACTATTTCTTCGGAATGGCTGGATTTATAGTATCGGAACAGCAGGTTATTAAGGACTTTAAGTTTTGGAATTGTAATCCGATAAGGAAGTTGGTGAAGGATAATTAACTTAAGTTTGACGGATCATCAATTCGTATCCTTAATATTAATATTAGCTTTAGTTTTCGCTAAAAGGGACAGAGCAATAATTTGGCTATAATCGACAAGACTAACGTGGCTAAAGCCTAATGGTATCTAGAACAGCGTGCTCATGATAGCTGTATTGCCACCCTATATTATTCAGAGGCTTTTTATTACTTTTTCATCACGTTGTAAATATAAGATCTAATAAGTAACGACTTTAACCGGCTTGATAAAAGGATGAAGTGGTAGATACGGAATTTATACCGGAAGATAAATATAGTTCCAATTAACCTATCAAGTGTTGAACTAATATTTCTTACGGATGAGTCTTTAATAAATAATACCGAATTGTCTTTCTAGATCGGCTTTCTAATAACCATTGTTAATAAACATAGGCGGGAAAACTAATTTAACATTATTGGTAGCCTAATCAACTAAATATTTATTAAATATTAGAAGATTATACGAAGCGTATCAAATTTAGAGGTCTACGGCATAATGGAAGGCTTTAATATAGGCATAGAATTATGGGAAACCCTTATCATTATCACTGGGTAACGTAGAATTTTTTAAATACCAGTGGTCATCTATACCGATTCGAAACTCGGAATTATCAGCGAAAAACGCTTGATAATCGACGTGATAATACTTTGCGAAGCTTACGAAGGAAGGGAGATTAACGAGTTCCGATAGATTAGCGGAAAGAACAATCCTACTAATATTATAACGAAGGCGTTGCCGAATAACTTCTTTGGAAGTTTGTGAATAGCAATAGGCTAATTATACGTATCAAATTCTACGTTTATAACCCGCTCAGAAAGCCCAAATTATGCAACGGTAGTTAAAAATATGTTGCTAAACTAAAATACTACCAGGTAGTAAACAATATTGACTTATTGAATTAAAAAGGCTAAATTAAATAACTATATGGGTTTATAGCGAAAGAGCTTTTTATAGGAATCGATAAAAGCGTACCTCGAAACCGTAGAGCAATTAACAGCAATAAGGGTTAATTTGAATACAAATGGGAGCATTTTAATGCGGAGGTTAGTTGAAGTTTATAGGTGTTTAGCTAGTTAACAAGGTCGAAGTTTAGCGCTTACCGGAAAAGATAAGTTAACTACACTGGCGCGTACGCACAAACTAAAAAGCTGCTAGTATTATAATAGTAGTATTTGTAGTGTAATAGGTCCACTTTAATTCCAGTAAAGTTTACTATACTAACTGTAAGTATAATGTATTGTTTTGTGCGGGCCTACTGTCGTGACTGCAAAGCAAGTACAGTATACGCCCACTTCACACTAGGGTAAGAGCCAAACAATTGGCTATACAAATTACTATACAGACCGGCAAGCGGTCTGAGAAACCTAGAACAAAACATCTACCACTTGACCACGCAATACTACTGTTACTTCGACCAATCGAATCAACAACGTTGCAACATCTAAAGCTCTACCAAAAATTATACGAATTTTGTTGTTAAATAAGTTGTGAGGTAGGTTGTTATGATTCTTAATCTTATTCTATAATTTGGCCAAGTTTGTCAGTTTTATAAGGTCGGTTTTGTTAGTAAGAAATCGGTAGGGTGAAAGGTCGCGGTATAGATCTTAGTTCTTATGTATTGGTTCGTAAGGTTCGTATAATTATTTATCGCGTTTTATGTTTTTTCCTGAAACGCCGTTTTTCTTATTTAGGGCGTTTTTGTTATAACTGGAAGGGTTATTTTTTCTGTTAGAGTAGTAGATTGTTTTATATTCATTTTTCAAGGTGTTTATCAAAGAGTGTGTATATGAAACCCGAGTAGAGGATAATCTTTGCAGCTTTTCTTTTTTCATGGTCGATTTCTTAGATTTTGTGTACCTATTACGGGGCGCGACCAATTTTACTAAACGTTTTACACTTTAAGTAAGTGAGGTGTTTCCGCGTTATAAATTTCTCCGTTTAACTATAATAAACTGATTTGAGCGTTTCGTTAACTAGTATACGTTTATCAAATCTAATTTTCATGTATTTTTGTTTTCATAAATATCTATTTGTTTAAATTGGGTTGTAACAAATAATAGTTTTTCCCCACGACCATTCTTAACACTTGACGTATTTATCTTCCCGCCTCATGACTATTTTCGGCATACTTTCAAAATCAATTCGTATACCGTACACCATCTTTCTAACGTTTAAGTCGAAATTACTGTCCGTAAATTATCAAATATATTGAGACTTCAGGTATTTCCTCCTTAATAGCAAAAATTAACCTTCATATAGTACGTGTTTGCCGTTTCAGTGCATAAATTCCTTACCTAAATTTTAATAGCATTATCCTCAAAATTCTAATGAAAATTTTATAAAATACTTTTTCGAGGCGTTATATGCTAAATAAAAGGGTTATATGTTCGCTAACTTTAGATAAGCTCGTTATTAGTAATTTCATAGATACAACTTCTTTCTATGTAATGGTTATTCTAAATGTAGTATAGTAATGAGTTTTTTATACGTTTGAAATAGTGTATTGAAACTGATTTCGAAATGAAGTGTCAAATAAAAACATGAAATACACAAATAAAACGTATATCAAATGTAATAAATCTTCTTGAATAAGGCGTTTAAAGTTTTCTAGTAAAAAAAAGTTGTCAATAAAGCTTAACCATAAACTGGTTAAACGATTTGAATTAATTGGTCAATATTTACAAACTTTATACTAATCAAGTTACTAGTAACTTTATACGTCGCAAATAATAATTCGAAAAAGGGGTGTATGGTCAGTCGAATGGGGTAGGTTGAAAACACAAATTTGGGTGTTTGAGGTCAGAGTTGGGAGATATATATAATGATCGAAATAGTTTGTGAAAGTAAGTTAAAAGAGTAAGGGAACGTTGTGTATTTTTTGGGGCGTTTTTCATATTTCAATAGGCGTTTCTAAAGCTTTCTTAAGCTGTTTCTCCATGTGTTAAAGCGCCTTAAAAGTTGTTTTCAACGTTTGATATGTTTTTAATAAGTGTTTTGAAAGCTGATTTTAGTGTTTAAGGTATTTGTATAAATATCTTACAGCTGTTTTGGCCGCTTCCTAAGTGTGGGTAAGCGATGCAAATATTGAGTTGTTTCTATATAAGTCCTAATTAAAAGGCATAAAACTTAATGGTTTAGCTTACATACCCTTTGCGTAATAAAAGGCTTTACAAAAAGTGTCAGGATACATTCAAAATGACAACCCTGTTAATAGTGACATAACGGAACTTTTAATAGTTAAAGAACACCAACCGAATGATTTAAATTGAATCAATCCTATCCTTTTGAAAATTACTTCGGGTTTTACAGTTTTTCGACGCTCTTGCGTATTTTATTGCAAATAGTAGTGTTAAAAGTACGGAACAATCAAGAGAGTTACAATATCCTCCTATAAGTATTTAACTAACGTTTGTCTTTCTTCATAAGCTATTTATAATCAGCCAAATCAACTATGAATTAGTATCGGCTATATTCGTACATCAACTTATAAAAAAATCAATATTCATAATGGTAAAATTGTTGATATTGATAACAAATATTAAGCAAGAGGAAAAAAAGGCATACGGATAGTTTACGCCTCAAATGAAAGCTTATTAGATTTTGCTTGAAGCGTGGCACTTTACCATGCACTCTGCTAACGTCCCTCCTATGGGGTGACACGATATTATGCGCTCTGCAAGAGTGCTTCCTGCAGCGTAACACGTTATCATGCACTCCGCAAACGTGGTCCCCTACACTTGCTAACTATAGTGATATCTGATGATATATATAGGACAACAATAGGTCTAACGATTGTAATCACAATCTTCAAACCAAGTAAAAAAAAAGTTCATTCATGGAGCTTATTTCAACTCTAACTCTATCGATATCCGCATTATCAATTTTCATAACAATATTAATATCATTTCGTAATACAATGTTTTACAAACAATCTCCTATAATATATTGCGCTTCCCTAGTATCTTATATAATTCCTTAAAGATTTGAGTTGAGTAACTATCTCGAAAAATAAACAAATTGTTGGAATAATACTAAATGCAATGCAGTAGATCAACTTTACTTACAGTAAAGTTGACTGTACTACAAGTTGAGTGTATTGTTTGTGAAGACTTACTGCATTGAGTGTAAGTCGAGTGCAGTACGCTGAATTTCATACTAGGGAACGGGCCAAGCAATTGGCCCTACAAATTACAGTGCAGACCGGCTAGCGGTCTGACAAATCTAAAACAATACATCCACCACTTGACCAATGCAATACTACTGTTACTTCGACCAATCGAATCGACAACGTTGCAACGTCTAAAGGTCTATTAGGCAAGGCCTACCAATACAAATACAAATATCTGGGGTTGTTATAATTATAATGGTAATAATCGTCGTAACCTATTAAACATTGAAAAATCAATAATCGGCTAATTAATAAGACATTTGAAGGTTAATATCTCTATACTATTAAATGATTGAAAACGCCTTTTCTGATCTTTAACTTTTCTTACTTCAAAATTTATGATGTGTTTATTGATTTTTTCTTTTTTGGGAAGAAACTGGTATTAGGTATGATACATCACCTACTTTGATTGAAGCTCCTCAAGAATGTAACATATTAACCGAAAGTTTTATTTATCACAAATTTAATATCTTATAATATCATTGTAATAAGGAAACTGAGAAGGATAACATAAACTCAATCAAAAATATCTTGCTTTTAAGCGTTATTATTTAGGTTTCTAACCAAAAACGGTTTGTTACCTAAAATTTTTAGATTATCCATACTCACAATGTATATAATAAGTAAATACAGGGTTATATAATCATACTTATGAATGATATCATAAAGTGAAAGAGGAATACCGGTTGAACTTAATATTAATGCCATTAAAATTGAAAATTGAATCGTAATGAACCAAAAAAACAGTTACAAGTAACGTTAAGATCCTATAAAATGCATTCAAACGGCTGATACCCTGTAACAACATAACACAATTAATAATTTTATATGATTTCCTTAACTCAAACATTTCGAATAAATTTCTGGCAAACAATCAATCTATTTAACGTTAAATTAAGTATATTCATCTTTGCTTCCAACTCTTTCGTGTATTTCAACATATATACTCACTGAATATACTCCAGTCCATATCATAATGGGCAATAGGGATATCGTACTCGAAAAAACCTTTGAACTTATCGTAAATCACGTGAAATGATATACAATTGGTCAGGTAATGAAGGTAATAATACTGAGTTTATCTAATAAGGGTATTGCGAAATAATAAGTATAAGTCTGTTAGGTTAATCCTTGTTTTACGCCTAATATTAAAGACACTCGAAATTTAATACCCAGATTGTTATAAATATTACTGTTATAAATTCATTTACTGCCTCAAATGCTTATAAAAGTCGTAATTGCTATCCAATCTACATACACCATAGGAGTTTCGTAGAGGGAAAAAATACTTTATTAATCGTATACCTTTTTTAGGATGAATACTTTCAATTGGAAGTGTTAATATGTGGAATATTTTTCTCTACAGAGTTTGAAAAGAATATTCTAGTGGTTATTCACACCGTAAGTTTGCATATAACATTGCTTCTACCCTGGTAATCTCGTTACAACTAATACTAACAACTCTGTTAAAATTAAAGATGCGAAAGGGCCTATTATTAAGGGTGTCTTCAATAAAAGTAGTCAGGTTTTTACAGATATGAAGGAGTTTTATAATAAATTTACTAAGGTTACTATTCTACAAATCAATTAATATAAGAATTTGCCACATCTAGATTAATAAACACCTCGTCTTCATTACTGAACTTAATGGATAATTACAGAAATTGGTCAATCGAGGTTAAAAAACTTGATTGGACAGTATTTTTAATAGAGCCTTGCGATAGTATATAGGATCACAAAAAAGAGCGATCTCTAACAATACTTTTACATTTATCATCGCTTAGTCATTTAGAAGCTGTCCTTTTTAAATTTTAAACTAAAGTAAATCAGCGAAGGTACTTCCATCGGAAGCAAAGAAATTGACATGCTTACAAAGTTTAATCCTTAACATTTCTTGAACTGTTTAAGTAACCTTCATTTATATAAACAGTAACTAATTACTTAAGTATTCACAGAAGATAGAGTAACTTAACTCTGTAATTTAATTTGGCTCGTATACATTGAATTTGAAAATGAATTTTCCTACAAAGTTCTTTAAATATTCTTTCATCAATTTCTCAATAAAGTTTTTATATTCTAACTCGTTGCTATACCATTAAAGAAAGATGGGTATGAGGGTTTTCGAAACTTCATTGGTGTTTTCGTCGGCTATTCTAGGTTTTGAGTTATATTGAAACAAGGTATTTGTGAAAATTTTGTTTTTAACTAATTCCTTATATAACAAAAAGTTTTTAATATCTGAACAGATTTTCAATTTATATTGGCTTGAAATATCTTCTTGGCTGTTATCCAACTTTAAGGGTTTTAAACAACTATTAATCGATTTTACATTTCAAGAACTTAGACATTCGAGCGGTGAATATCAACGCTCAACTTTAGAAACTACCTCAATTCACATATATCCATAATCTTATAATACTATCTACAATTGACAAGATCCATGAACTGCCAAGTTTTAAAATTATTCCCTTTTTACTACCTATAAACAACAATCAAATATTCGGGGCACTTTGCGAGATTCTTTATTTTACCTTAAATCTTTCGTAAAACGTAGTAACCAAAAAGTTGCTTTTGATTCCCATTCACTTATCTGTACTAAACCTAATGAATATGGATCAGTATTGGCAGGCCATTATTGTTACAACGTAGTTAATTCTAATCTTGGATCGAAGTAACTAGTATATTACATTAAAATTGGTATTTATATGTTCTAAGTTTCATATTCAACTAGCAAATCTACAAACTGGTTTGTATGGCAACTTCTTGGTCTGCGCTCCAAATTAAATTGGTTACCACAATTCATTAAGATTCAAGACAATACAATGAACCTGCAGTTAATAAAACGAACTCCACTGCACTGCAATTTACTGTTGTTCCAACATATACCATAATGAATTGAATAATTGTTAGTCGATTGTAAATTGAAAATTAAACCTTTTCATTTGCTGATAAAATTGAACAGGTTGCTTGCGAATACATACTTAGAGTTTGTGATGAAGGATATGTATGTAATATTTGATACGGTAGATATTTCAAATTGAGAGTTGGATACCGGTAATCAGAGGATAATTTAATCTTTAGATAACAACAATAAATATAAAAAAACCGTTTACAATGAGTGTAATTATTGTTGTCATCAGAAGGTAGTATTACAACATATATTTCCATAACCAAAAACAAAAATTTATCAATATTGAATCATTTATTCGTTGTAATTGTTCGTATAATGATTAAGGTGTATTTATTTAACATACAACACCATATAAGTTGAGTATTTTCTCAATCAGGCAACAGATCAAGTCACAACCTGCTCAACTTCAAATTTGCATATAATATTTATTAATGCAATACCACTAGTTACTTCATCCATAATCATTGGAATCAACTATCATTGTAACTAATGAATACCTAATGACAGGCATTTCAGTTTAAAATTACAAAATTTATAAGTTGATATTTTTATAGCGACTTGGGTAAATATGTTTCAATATGACAAATATTCAAGATTTGTAATATGTTTCAACAAATTCAATTCTAATATCGAACACGCAATTTTGAATGTAAACTAGTTTTATTGTTTATATACAGTTAAATAAAGTTTGATACAAAAAGCGATAAATCGAAAAACATGGAGTAAAAACATTCAATTTTCACAAAAAACGCTTATAATAAATAATTTAAACGATTTCAAATAAAGTAATGAAAATAGACAGGTATATTGCGATTCAATCGTTGGATAAAAGAAAATATTATCAAAATTGATCTCAACCAAGCGGTTCATGTAAATAGAAACATTTTTAATTGAATATTATTGAAATCAACAAATTGAATCTATTCATCAATTAATATGTATTAGCTTGAGAGAAGTGAAAATTGTAAATAAAGTTATGAATACAAAACACGATTGGTTTAAACGATGTGAGGAAATTGTATTATATAAGCTGTGATTGTATTGAAAGTGTTAAAATTGAAGTTTCTATGGGAATAGTAATATTTATGAAAGTTTCTAAAATGAACCGTAAGTTTTGCTGATAATGAAGTTGATAGATAATGGGATGAGTTTAAAAAATGAATTTTAAATCTTTGAAAAAAACAGCTTAAAATCAATGGATTTCAGTCAAATCGCTTTTTGAAAAAAATATCAAGAGTTTTTACCGTCCAATTTGGATTTAAAACTATTATTTTAAATGAATATTGTTGGTAGGTCATCGATGTTGCAACGTTGTCGATTCGATTGGTCTTCGAAGTGACAGTAGTATTACGTGGTCAGATGGTGGATGTATTGTTCTAGGTTTGGCAGACCGCTAGCTGGTCTGCACTGTAATTTGTATAACCACTTGCTTGGCCCGTTCCCTATAGTGAAGTACAGCGTACTGCACTCAACTTACACCCAATGCGGTAAGTCTCTACAAAGCAATACACTTACAGTACAGTCAACTTTACTGTAAGTAAAGTTAACCTACTGCACTGCATGTAATATTATTTTAATACTACCGGCTTTTTAGTTTGTGCGCGTACGCCAGTGTAGTTGACTAATCTTTTCCGGTTACTACATAATTGCCTCCTCGTCAACTAGCCAAACCCCTATTACTTCCAGTTGACTTTCATACTGTATTACACCTAATTACATGCAAATTGACCCCATTTGGCCTTAATTACTCCGCCGCTCCAAGGTCCGAGTTTATCAACTCCCAAAAAAAATTCTTTCGCTATAGCCCTTCGTAAGCCTCCAGTTTAACGGTACCACTTAAATAAATTACTATCGCAACCTTTAGTTCCTTCCCAGTTTTTTAGTTTGATATTACGTAATATGAGCTTTCCGGGTGGCCGGTTAACGTAGCCCTCGATATGTATGGTCAGCTTGTTGATTTCTACAAATCTTTCTAGGGCTTTGTTTGATGCTGATTTCGTTATAGCATTTGCAAGATTATCTTTGCCATTGATCCATCGGAACTCTTTAATTTCCCTCCCTTCGTAGCCTTTACAGAGTGCTATTACGTCGATTATCAAGCGTTTTTCGCTGGTAGTTCTGAGCTTTGATAGGCATTCGAAAAGGCATTTCGAGCCGGTATAAATTACTACCAGGATAAAAGGAATTGTTCATTGCCTGGTAATAAGGTTAAGGGTTTCACATGGAGTTATACCTACGTTAAAGCCCGCTATTATTCCGTAGAACTTCGAAACTAATACGTTTTGGGTAATCCTTTTACATTTAATGGAGGTCAAGTAAATTTGGTTACCGATAATACTAAACTGATCTTTCCGCCTATTTTCGTTAACAAGGGTTATCAAAAAGCCGATCTGTAAAGACAAGTTGGTGTTATTTATAAAAGAACCGTCCATAATGATAATTAGCTTGGCCCTTAAAAGGTAAATTAAAACCATATTAATTCTGCGGTCTAGGTTCCGCATTTGGTACTCCAATCTTTTATTTAGTTGATCAAAGTTTTTATCCGTTAGTATTTATACTTATGCCGTAATGAATAAATCGTAAAAGGCTTGTTAATATAAGGTAGTAATATAGTTACCCTGTACACGTTATTCTAAATACCGTTAAGCCCTAGCCTCCTTAGTTTTTTTCGATTATAATAAATATAGCGCCTTAACTTTTTTAGCGAAAATTTAGGCCGTCAATAATACCAAGTATACGGATTAACGATTTATTAAAGTTAACTTGGTTCTTTTCTATTAACGTCGTTACTGGTTCATAATTTTAAAATTTTAGGTTTCTCGATCGCTTGTCATTTCAGTCTTATATAGCTAGCCGTTTCGATGAAAAAGTTATCGTTAATTTACATACCCATTATATCGGAGTCCCTTTTTTTACTTCACTAATAAATAAGGATTGTATATTGAAGACTTTATCTCTAAACGGTATTTAGAATATGATTAGTAGGTTAGAAATCAGTAAACACCTGTTTTAACCAATCTATATAATGGTTTAACACATCATATTACCGTTTCTAAAGGATAAATAACACGTAACTCCTGTGGTAGTTTTAATAATACGATTCTTTACAGGTTCTTCACTTACTATGTATAGGGTTATATAATATTTCGGTTATTCAATATAGACTTACCCTCAAATTTGGTTATCAAATTTATTACTAAAGTAAATACTAAATATTAATTAATCGTTTAAATCGTTAACTTTTACGTAAGGATCCAGTCCTTACCTTTATTGCCTTATCCTCAATCGATTAATCGTAATCTTTTGTACAGCCGCCCCATGATTTTATCTTTAACTTCGTAGATAATTTTCGACTTCAAGATCGTAATATTCAGGTTTTAACAATTAAAGCCGGTTTTCAATACAAATTGCACAACTCCTCGAGTTATTAGTCCGTCGATTTCGATCTTATCATTTTCTTTTAAGGGTCTGCCGAAAGTTCTTATAATCTTATATACCCTAAGTTTTATTACCAAATCTTCGTTATACTTCCTCTTTTTACTTACCCAAACAATATTATAGATATAACCCGGTATATATTCTTTCTCTATAACATTCCTCTGTTTCAGGGGTCGTCCTCGCCGGCGACGTTTTATTAACTTATTGATAACGAGTAAACGAGGTTTATATTGACTTGTTCGTTTAACTTAAGGGTCTTTGTCGTTGGTAGCCCTAATATAAGGCTTGGCTTAAGTAATTCGAAAGGATATTAGACAGTTAACAATTTTAACAATTATTTTAAAATTCGTGATACTTAATATTTTGTACGGCCCCTCTCATTTACCCGGCTTTCGTTACACGAGGACTTTATTTTACAGTAATAAAGCAAGAACATTGATTGTTGTAAGACCGTTTATAATATTACGGGCGTTATTAACTTGACGACGTATAGATTCTTTTTGTAGTTCTTTTAATACTTTGCTGTAGGCCGTAACACGTTTCTAAGTACTTGTCGAAGGCGGAGATTTACTCGTTAGGCATAGATACGCTTTAAATATTAGTAGAGTTAGAATTAGATCGTTAAGGCCTACAATATCGTTTAAGCCCTTTACTACCATATATAAACGTGCTTTGGAATCTGTCAAACTTTTAATCTCTAACGTAAGGATAATATAAGTTCGGCAAAGTAAAGCGTATGCTTTTTTAACCTTTTTAATATTCTAATAGGCTTTTATAGGTACCTGTCTGTATTAAATACCTATTATTTTAGTATCTTTTAAAAACTTTGCCGTCGTAGAGTTTGTATTAGTATCGTGGACGACGTCGTTAGGTAAACTTAGGTATATGTTAATCCACAGCATCCTTAACGTTTCCCACGAATCCTTTGCCGAAAAAAACTTTAGAAATTTACTTTCATAGAAAGAGGTTGCGAAATTAACGACGTAAAAACACATAAATAAAAATCTCGTGATTAAAGTCCTTATTATCTTTTAATATAAACTTAAATTTTGGGGGGGCTAAGTCGTATATTTAATAGTAGTAACACATTTTTTTAATAGCCTTTAAGGCAAAGTTTTTCACATCGTTATACTCTGCAGGGTTTAGGACTTTGTATAATTTGTCAATAGCTGGGTAGTTAAAACGTCGGAGTAATCAACGTATTTATAGCTCCATTAGGTTTAATACTACTACTCACGGGTCTTAAAAATAAAACCATAAATACTCCCAATTAAAGGCGAGTTAAAACCTTTGGCTATTTTTAACCACCTCGTTTGCGTTAACGTCAATATTAACGACGAAAGTCTTTGTATCCGCTAAATAAAGTAAAAAAGGGGTAAGAGACTTAAAGATATAAATCGTAATCGTTCTTATGACAATTTAAACTCCCATTATCCCTAATAATGATAAATATTCACCAATACCAAAGTTAACTTTAACCTTATTAACATCGTAGCAATTAATTTCAATAGTTATGGTTCTTTTTCTCCGCAGTACCATATACTTCGAATAACCTTCTATTAAATACCTGACTACCTTAGTATCTGGCATAATACCTTAAAACGTATGATCCGGGTCACAATTACGAAGGTTAAAGATGTGTAAAGGGTTAGGGGTATAGTTAGGGCAAAGGTAAAGTTTTTTATCACCTAAACGGTATAGGGAAGCATAGTTGACTAGTTATTAGTCCACTGTGATAAAAGTAGTATCTTCGTATCATTTAATCTTCTTAGGAGAGTTAATAACGTTAATTGGCTTATCGCCTTTAATATTTTCAACTCAATTTAAGTAATATTATTCCGAAGCAATAAGTTATTGGATGTGGTACGTTAATTTCCTATTATTACGTTAGGTTGGGGGGTGGCGAGTTGACTAACAGTTAGCCTTACCACAAATCCAATATCTTTTACCATTATCACGACGATAGTGTTTGTGATTAATAAATTCGCCTAAGTTTTATTAGCGTTAGCATAGGTGTTATCTCCAGTTAGTGGCCAAAGTTGATAAGCCAAACCTTAAACGTTAAGGGTGTCCGTATTTACGGTTAACGTAATTAATTACTGTAAGGTTTCCTTTATCCACGTTAAAAAGTTACCGGCTTAAGGGTATATACTAAACTAGTTTAGTATACGTATTATTACGGTGGTAAACGAAAAAAGTAACTGGTTAAAAAAGACTTCATAGGTGTCATTTAGGCGTTATAAGGCGTTGTAAGGCGTATTTAAACTTGTTAACAACCGTGACTACTACCCGTACCTACTTACGAAGTATAACTTTTTGAATGTAGGCCTTCCACATTCCCTTTAAACACATCATTAGCTTATTAAACATTTAAATAAGGATATCTATTGGTAATTCCTCCTCTTTTTTTTCGCCATTATCGTAGTCCACTGCGTAAGAACCCAATTTATATAATATTACGCGAGGTAAACGTTGTACTTAAAGTTGCCTTTTACATTATCATAGATCCCGCAAAATTTGGTAAAGCTCATCAGAAAGAATAAGTAGTAATTTTTAATGTAATTTATAAGGATTCCGGTAAACAGTAAGTAAAAACCAGAAGGTGTGACCTCCATTCACTTTTAAATATTTTGAAAAGGTATTATCTTGGTTTCAAAAAAGTTATAGGGCTTTCTGTTATACTTTTTTATGTTATTCCAAGTCTTAGTGAAATCAGTTATCAATTTGTAATTAATTATTACTATCATATCTGGTTTTGGAAGAAAGTCGCGATAGTTGTCTAAGGCTTAATTGATATTTTCTAACGGTTTAAATTTTGAAGGTTTCGAAGCTCAGTACTAAAGGTAACTGCTAAACACCTAGCTTGAGGGGTAAAGTTTTATAGTAGAACCTGTAATCGGCTCTCGTACGTGGGAAAGTTTGAAAGAATAGGGTATTTAAGGTGTTTAGCGATTATAATGTTAAGGGTCGATAGGTCCTTAAAGGTTTTGGGAGGTTTAAGATTTTACTTAATTGATTGGTATAAAGCGCCGACGTCAATACCTTTAGCCGCGTTGACAGCCCTCGCTTTGTGTGCTCTTTCGCCGTTAAGAGCGTACTTCGCGCTATTATATAAAGGTGCTGGACTGCCGAACATATTAGCAGGTTCCTTATTACCAGTGTGTAAAAAGGCTTGACTAAACTGGAGTTAAAGAGGAGGTTTTTTAAATCGAGTATAAGAGTGGTAAGGTTATTTAATATTTTTCTCTTTTAGTCGTAGGTTATAAAGGTATTCGTTAAGTTAGATCAAATTGAAAAAGGGTTTTGTTAACTTTATAATTCCTTATACTTAAACCAAAATCCCTTGTTTCTTCGGCTTAGACCTAAATTTTAATTTGACCGCTTTTTAAATTATTTTCTATATATGAATTATTTAGTTGTAAAAAAAACTCGTGATATTTGTTAAAATTATGGTTGGTGTCGCGGCTAATAGTTTATTTAACTATAAAGCTTTCGACGAAGTTGATAAGGTATTTCTTTATAGATTCTTTATCCATATTCGACGCCTAAAGATTTTCGTTGTAAAACTTAGTAAAGGCAGTACCGAAGGCGTTAATTCCCTTTTAAATCTTTGGGATAATTGTCATCTCAAGGTATAGGGCTTTGTAGGATTTGGTGGAAAGTGTTGACCGATAGACTTGATGATCTTGATCGTAGGGACTTGGTGTTTTGGCGTGGAGTCGCGTAAAAGCTTGGTGATTTGGAGTAAAGTCGCGTGACGTGTTTTTTTCGGCGCGACTTTGAGATTTTCGGTATTTTTCGCTTAAAGAAGCGAACTTAACGATTAGAGTAACATGGAGAGTGAAAGAGAGTAAAGTATAGGCAAAGATTTGGTCTAAAGGGTAAGGTTGGAGGTTGTTATTAATGGTAAAGAGCGAAGGTTATTTGTTATTTAGCCGTAAAATTTAATCGTTTTTACAATATTAATTCCTATAATAGTAATAACTTAGCCGTTTACAAACTTTCCGTACTTCAAAACTTCTAATAGTCAATCTCAACTTTTTAAAAAAAGATTAATAAAGATTTCTTAATGTTTTTAAATAATGATACCGTCACGTACTTCCCGATTGCCGTTAAGGACTAACGTAACCTAAAAAGTTTTTTCTATTTTCCTGTCGTTGAGGACAAACACAGTACTAATAAAGGCCCTTCGAAAAATCTTTCCTCTACCCTAACAGCCGTAACCATAAAGCGTAACAATCGGAAAGTAACTTTTTCTTTTACTTAGATTATCTGTTCTTAACCTAATAGACAGACAAGCACTAATCAGTGTTGGTAGATCTTATACGTTACAACTTTTTAGATTCGATTAGTCTTCGAAGTAATAGTAGTATTACGTGGTCAGATGATGGATGTATTGTTCTAGGTTTGGCAGACCGCTTACCGGTCTACACTGTAATTTGTATGGCCACTTGCTTGTTCCGTGCCCTAGAGTGAAGTGCAGCGTACTACACTCGACTTACACCCAATACGGTAAGTCTCCACAAAGCAATACACTTCTAGTACAGTCAACTTCCCTAGATGAAATATTATTCTAACAAATATAAATTTTAAAGTACAAAACATAATAATTCCATGCATTTGAACGTTTCTTTCTCTTTTCAACTCAAATTCATTATATTTAATTAAAATTTATAACTCATTAGTATTGATTTGGTTTCAAAAGTCAGAGTAAAAGGCAAATCATTTAAATTGGTTTAAAATGAAGTACTGATGGAGAATTACAGACAAAGAAAGAGATTTATGAAAGTGTTCATTTTGAAATAGAGTCTAATTACTTTCATTTACGTTATTCAATAATTATAGGATCTTCAAATACCGGATTGGTTTTTTATGCTGATTTGTTATGCCAACTATCTTCAATACTATCCATATTACCATAAGAAACCACATTAATTCAATTATTTATAAAAAAGTTTTACTGGGAGTGGTTATTTCTAAATACCTTAAATTCATGTTGTTTTAAGCTTTTTCAACGACATACCAATATAAAGGTATAATATATCATTGAAACCTAATCAAGTTATTATTCAATTGCATTTTTATGAGCTGATAGCCAGTTTTTCAATTTATAATATCCGGACAAACGATTATAATACCAAGTATGTAAACAATACGAAAGTTTAACTGTAAATAATTTCGAATTAAATAATATAATACTGATTAAAATATTTCATCATTATGAAATATTGACTATTTTTATACTTTTGAACATTCAAACGAGAATAATAAATATTTACACTTTATGGCGTTGTTTTCGAAGGTATCTAATGATTAAAATTACTATTTTATTCTAGATTTTATAGTTATATTATTTTATGGAGTGTTTGGTTACGAAGTATATAATTATATATAATATGTAGTTATCATTATATTATAAGAAATTACTATCATCATATAGTTTAATGAAAAGAAACTTTCAAATGTTTCTTCCTATGATAATTACTAAAATTTGATTAAAAACAAGGATGTTTTTTTTTAGCAAACATATGGGTTAAGTTTTATCTTAACAATATATTCAGTTATATATTATTAATTGGTAGGGGTAAAATATATACTTTCTTTTTATTTTGAATTAATTGTTTTTAAATATTTATGAAACTCCAGACTATGTATATAAATGATTAAGTTCTGATGATGAACTCAAATTTATCTCAGTACTAAAATTTAATTAATGGGTTTCTTTGTTATCGGCAAAAATATGCTAAAGTGTTTAACCACTTTGTGTTCTTCGAAAAGGAACTTAATTGCAATACCAGATTAAAAATGATTGTAAATTTACTGGTAAGTTGATCATTAATAAGGACGTGTATTAAAGAAGATTAATCTATTTTAAACCAACTTAATAATTGGAAACAGATTCTTGGTTTTATTATATTATTTTTGATAGCATGACTTTTCAATTAGCTATTTTCCCCCATATATTAGACTTCTATCATCTACAAATGAACACGAACAATATTTAACACCGCTACATTTGGATTATGTTGACAAATTTGTTCTTCATTCCATGAGACATTACTCACAAGAATATAAAAATATATCAATATCTTATTTAGATGATGAATGTTACTTTTTATTTGTGTTACATGAGTTTGCATATACCTAGTATTGAGAATAAAAAATTAAGGTACCTTTGGTCTTGACTTCGGGTTTATCCAGAATGTTAAAATAAAAATGGATGAATTTGTGTTCATTCCATGTTTTGCAAATGACTTCAAGTTTCGCAAGATTTGTACAGTGTAAAGATTGAACTTAATAAATTTTATGAATAAGGATATTTATCATTTTTTCACCAGATAGTTTCGCTTATATATAAATTAATCAAAAGTCAATGTATGAAAACCCCATTACAAATTGACAAAATATCAACATTAATTTAATAGTCATTATTAATACCTGCCGTTTCATTAAATTCAAAAACTTTGTGATATATAAGTATTTATTATATGAAGTGCATGTTTCAACCCTGACACTACTAGTTAAATTTAGTATAATGTCTACATTTTTCTAATTAAATTTAGGGAATATCGTTGTCTACAATCATTCTCACAAACATGAATTGTTCAATTCATAATTGTTTATATAATGTAAGATATATGACACTTCAATTAATGTTGGAACATAACATGGTTCTCATAATAAACAAGTAAATTGATAATAATCAAGCTTGTTTCAGTATATAGATTACTTGGTAGAATGTAATTTAAAAAAATTTATATTGTAAACTACAATGAATAATAGACTCGTTTTTTCAATCAAGTTGAACAATTTCATAGTCTTTTTTGAAATATTTAATTTATTGGGTGATAATGAACTGGTGTATCATATTGTTAGATGTTAACTAAAAATATATTTTGCAAGAATTCAATAATCAGTTCGTGAATTGTATATTGGTTAGTAAAATGGCTATTCTAGCAGTTATTGAGAATATAATCTCTCAAGTTGAAAGATTGTTAAGGAATTATTCAACTGTTACCGATATTATAACTATATTGAAAAGGATTTCTGCCCTATGGAGAGTTCAAAAGAAAAAGATATTAAGTAATGATTTGATCAACATTAAGATAAAAGAGTAGTATATAATATACAAATGCCCTATTTTTTATTATTACGTTTAATAAACTCAAAGTAAATGGAAACATAATACCAAAACGGTTTATTAAACCAATAATTCATAAACAATGTCGATTAAATGAATTGATTGTTGGAATAGTATTACATGCAGTGCAGTAGGTCAACTTTACTTACAGTAAAGTTGACTGTACTGCAAGTTGAGTGTATTGCTTTGTGCAGACTTACCGCATTGGATGTAAGTCGAGTGCAGTACGCTGCACTTCACTCTAGGGCACGAGCTAAGCACTTGACCATACAAATTACATTGCAGACCGGCTAGCGGTCTGCTAAACCTAGAACAATACATTTACCATCTAACTATGCAATACTACTGTTACTTCGACTAATCGAATCGACAACATTGTAACGTCTAAAGCCTACCAACACTAATCAGTGTTTATCTGCTAGGTTAAGAACAGATAAGCTAATTAGAAGAAAAAGTTATTTTCTAGTTACGCTTTAAGTTATGCGATCGTTGGGGTAAAGGAAAGATTTTTGCGAAGGGCCTTTACTACTGCGCCGGTTTTCACGGCAGCTTAGAGGTAATGAAGGTATCGCTATCGAAAACACTAAGAAATCTTTATTAATACTTCTTAAAAAGCGTTAAGATTAACAGTTAAAAGTTTCAAATGACAAGTTGGTAAACAGCTAAATTATTACTATTATGGATGTTACTACTACAGAAAAACAACTAAGTCCTTACGTTAAACAATCACAAGAAATAACCATCGACCTCTATTACTACTTACAACCGTAGACCTTACCTTTTACATCAAAACTTTACCCTACTTTACTCTTTTTACTTTTTACGCTACCTTAATCGTTAAGTTCGCTGCTTTAAGCGAAAACACAAAGTCACGCCAAGAAAGCCACGTCGCACGATCTCATGCCAAGTTACCAAGTCGCCAAGTCGCCATGTTTCCACGCGACTTTACGCCAAAACACTAAGTCGTTACGCCTAAAATCATCAAGTTTTCGTCCTACACGCCTGTTAAGATTTTTTTTACCACAAGCCCTCACTTTCAGGCCATCACCGACACCGCCTGGAAAGAAGCTGTTAAAAACCTCGGAATTGTTTTTACTAGGTTTTACGATAAACAACTCTAGACTACGGAAGTTAACAATACCTCTGATAAAGCTTACCCAATTAACTATGTCGGCTAGTATATCCTCGAAACAGACTTCGGTAACGACTACAATCGCGATGCCCGCGCTTTCCAAGACTTTTGCGAGTTTTTTAACTATTAGACTCTTGGTATGTAAAAGATAATCCAATGCTCGGTTCAAGCCAGACTGAAAAAGGAGGTTATACGCCGTAGTATCTACATTCCAAACAAAAGATTAGTGGTATTGGCAAAAACTTTATATTAATTGGCATAATAGGAAGACTTCCCTTAAAATCCTAATCCTTAAGACCTTTAGGAAAAAGGAAAAGGGGTTAAAGAATTCCAACACCTACATACATGTTTCAGAGAACCTCTCTTTTAGCTAACTTAAGCCTTTTTACACGCTAATAATAAGGAACCTATTTTAGTACCACCACGTAACAGCGCAGAATACGCCCTTAGCGGCGGAAGAGCACATGAAGCAATAGTTACTAACACGACTAGAGGTATTGACGTTGGTATTTTACACTAGTTAATTAAGAAAGATCGTCAAGCTTCCCAAAACCTTGGAGTTCCTATCATCTCTTAATAAGTATACCGCCTAGATCTTTAAGAACATTTTCCCTTTAGATAAATTTATGCGTGCGAACATAATACAGGTCTTACTATAGGACTTTATCCCTCGGGCCAGGCAACAAGCAATTACCCTCAACACTGTGCCTCGAAACCTCTAATATTTAAGATGTTAGGAAACATTAACCAAGCTTAGGATAACTATCGCGACCTTTCCTCAAGATCTATCAAGATGGTTAACATTAATTACAAGTTAATAACGGACTTCGCTAAGACTTAAAATAATATAGAAAAGTATAATGGGAGGTCTTACAACCTTTTCGATACTAAGATGATGACTTTCCTGAATATATGCAAGTGGATGGTGGTCTTACCTTTTGGTTTTCACTTAATGTTCCCCGAAATATTCATAAGTTACGCCATAGAATACTGTTTAATCTTCTTTACGAACTCCACAACGTTCCGCGAAATATACGATAGCATAAAAAGTCACTTCGAACACAACTTCCACTTTACGTATTACTATATGGACTAGGTAACCATGCGATGGACTATAATAATGGCGGAAAAAAAAGAGGAGGAATCACCAATAGATATTTTTTATTAAATGCTTAACAAGCTGATAATATGTTAAAAGGTAATGAGAATGACTCATGTTAACGAAGCCACACTTCGCGAATAGGTACAGGCAGCTATTACAAGCGTTAGTGAATTCGAATACGCCTTATAACGCCTAAATACCACCTGTAAAGGCTTCTTTAGCCAGTTAAGTTCCTCGTTTGCTACCGTGATATTACGTATACCAAATTCTCTTAGTATATATTCCCAAACCAATAACTTCTTTAAAGTAAACAAGAAAAACCTTACGGTGGTGAACTAAGTCAACCGCAAGTAATTACGCCTACAACGCCTAAAGTTAGGTCAATCAACCTCGGCTTTAAACTAAAAGCCGAACCTACGTTAACGCTTACAAGACCTAGGCGGACCTGTTAACCGCAAGTACTATCGTTGTAATAGTGGTAAGAGATGTTGAATCTATGGTAAATCCAGCTATTAGTCAACTCGTTACCCCCTCGCCGAACGTAACAATAAGAAAGTAATGTACTACGCCCAGTACCCTCTTACTTTGGAACAAGATTACTTAAACTAAGTAGTAGATATTAAAGGTGATAAGCTAACTAACGTCGCCAACTTCCCTAAGCAGATTAAGTGGTACGAAAATACTATTTTAGGTACAGTAACCTAATAATTAGCCGACTATGCCTTTTTATACCGTTTAGGTGGTAAAAACCCTTAACTTTGCCTTAACTATACCTTAACCCCTTATATACTTTTAACCTTCGCGATTATTATATGAAATATACGTTTTAAGGTATTATACTAGATATTAGGGTAACAAGTTACTTCATAGGAGGTTATTTGCAGTACGTAGCACTACAGGAATAAAGTACTATAGCTATTAAGATTGATCGTTATGATACTGATAAGGCTAAAGTTTTCTTTGACCCGGGTAAACAACTATCGTTACTGGCGATAACGGTAGTTCAAACTATTGTATGAGTAATTACATTTCACATCCTTGAGTCCCCTACCCCTTTCCTACTTTATTTGGAGTATATAAAGACCTTCGGTGTTAATGTAGACATTAACGTAAACGAGCTGGTTAAAAAATTTCAAAGGTTTTTACTCGCTTTTAAGTTGGGGCATCTATTTTTTTATTTTTAAGGCCCGAAAGAAGTGGTGTTAAACCCGACGAAGCTGGAGATACGTCAATTACACTGACGTTTTAATCACCTAGTTGTCAATAATCCGTAAAAAGTCCTGAAACCCGCAGGGCATGACGATGTGGAATACTCTGCCCTAAAATTTATTAAGAGGTTTTGCCATCATTGCCAAACATATATCTAAGCCCCCCGGAAATTTAAGTTTACACTAAAAGAATATGAGGACCTTAACTGTAAAATCTTTATTAATGTGTTTTACTTGAATAATAAACCTGTTTTTCACGTCGTTGACTCCGCAACCTCTTTCCACGGATCTAAGTTTCTAAAGTCCCTTTTGGTAAAGGATACGTGAGAAACGTTAAGGATACTATGGACTGATACGTACCTGGGTCTACCTGACGTCGCCGTCCACGATACCGATATAAATTTTGCGGCGGCGGAGTTTTAGGAAAATGTCAAAATAATGGGTATTTAGTGTAAATATATACCTGTGAAAATCTACCGGAGCATTTGAATGGTTGAGAGGGTACACGCCCTACTTTTCCGAGTGTATAGCATCCTTACGCTAGAAATAGGAAGCTTTACGGATCTGTAGACAATTTTACAGATGGTAGTGAAAGACATTAATGATATCGTGGGCCCTGACGGCCTAGTGTTAACGTTATTAGTTTTTAAAGCGTACCTATTCCTGACGGGTGAATCTCTGCCTTCGGCAAGTACTCATAAACGTGTTATAGTTTACAGTAAATCTTTAATGGATTTATAAAGGGAATCGGCACTTCGCCAAGTTAATAACGCCTTTAATACCAGAAACAGGCCTATAACAATCGATGTGTTTACTTCATTACTAAAAAGTGAAGTCCTCATGTAGCGGAAGCCGGGTAAATAAAAGGGGCTATAAAATATATGAAGTATCGTAAACTTTATAGTAATTCTTAAAACTATTAATGGTCTTGTAACCTTTCGAATTACCTAGGTCAAACCTTATATTAGGGGTACTAAAGATAAAGACCCTTAAACCTTATAAGTAAAACGACTGAATTAATACGACTCTCTTTCATCCGTTGTTGACAAATCAATGAAACGCTGCTGGCGCGAACGACCCTCGAAGAAAAATGATGTTAAAGAGGAGGAATACACACCGGGCGGCATTTATAATACTATTTAGGTAAGTAGAAAAGAGAAGGATAACGAAAATTTGGTAGTAAAACTTAAGGTATAAAGGATTATTAAGACTTTCAGCAAACCTTTCAAGGAAAACTAAAAGGTCGAAATCGACGGTTTACTAACTCGAGGTGTATTATAATTTGTGCCAAAGGCTAACTTTAACCTTTAAGACCCGAATGTTACAATCTATAAGTCAAGGATTATTTACGAGGTTAAGGGCAAGACTATGGGGCGGCCGTATAAAAAGTTACGGCTGATTGTTTAAGGATACAGCGATAAAGTTAAGAACTGGATCTTTAAGTAGTCTTAAATATTTAGAAGATTAGCTAACGTTTAGTAGTTGCCTTGGTAATAAGTTTGTTATCTAGGATTAAAGGTAAGTTTATACTTAAAGGCTGTGATATTATGTAAACCTATATGTAATGAACAACGGATTGATAGTGGATTAAACTGTCAAAACCACCACAGGAACTCCGTGTTATTTCCTTATTAGAAACGGTAATACGGTATATTAAATCACTTTATAAATTGGTTTAGGTAATTGTTTACTAGTTTTTAACCTACCAGTCGCACTTTAAAACCCGGATAACAATAAAGTCTTGAATATACGACTCGTTTTTATTGGTAACGCAAGAAAAAGACTTCGGTATAATAGGTATGTAAACTAACGATACCCTTTTCGTCGGAACGGCTGGGTTTATAGTATAGTAATAATAAGCGATCGAAAACTTTAAGTTTGGAAATTATAAGCCAGTAACAACGTTAAAGAAAAATAATTAACTTGACTTTAATAAATCGTTAATTCGTATATTTAGTATTAATACCGGCCTAAATTTCCGTTAAAACGGCTAAGGTGTTATTCTTACCATAATCGTTAAAACCAATAAGGTTAGAGCTTAACGGTACTTGGAATAACGTACATGGAGTAGCTATATTACCACTTTAAATCAACTGGAAGCCTTGTACGATTAATCCATTACGGAATAAATATAAATACCAACGGATAAAGACTTTAATCAACGAAATGAGAGGTTGAAGTGGCAAATGCGAAATCTGGACCACGGAATTAATATGGTGCCAATCGACCTTTTAAAGGCTGAGTTAATAATATTTACGGACGGGTCCTTTATAAATAACACCGACTTGTCTTCACAAATCGGCTTTTTTATAATCTTTGTCAACTAAAATAGGCGGGAATATCAATTTAACATTACCATTAACCTAATTTACTAAACCTTCGTCAAATGTAAGGGGATTATACGAGGGTATTAGCTTCAGAAGTTTACGGTATGATAATTGGTTTTAACGTAGGCATGACGTTATAAAAAACCTTTAACCTTATCACCAGACAAATAAAGATTCAATTTATCCCGGTAGTAATTTATACTGATTTCAGGAATCTCTTTGAATACCTGTTGAAGCTTGGAACTATTAGCGAAAAACACCTAATAATCGACGTGATGACATTTCGCGAAGCTTACGAAGAAAGGGAGATTAATGAGTTCCGATGGATCGATGGTAAAGATAATCCTGTAGTGCTATGACGAAAACCACACCAAAAAAACCCTGGAAAAGTTTATAAATAGTAACAAACTAACTATACGTATTAAGGGATATGTGAATAGACCGCCCGGAATGTACAGATTATATAACGGAAGATAAGAATATATTGGTAAATTGAAAGAATGCCAGGGGATTAATAATAGCGACCTGTTTAAGTGGTACAGTTAAAGTGGTGAAAGAACTTTTTGTGGGAGTTGATAAACTCGGACCTCGGATCAATGAAGCAATTGAAGTTAAATAAAGTCAATTTGCATATAATTGGGTGTAATGTAGTATAAAGGTCAATTAGAATTAACAAGGGGTATGAAGCCGCTATTTAGCACTAACCGGAAAAGATTGGTTAATCACACTAGCGTATACGCGCACAAACTAAAAAGCTGCCAGTATTGGAATAGTGTTACATGTAGTGTAGTAGATCAAATTTACTTATAGTAATGTTGACTGTATTACAAGTTAAGTGTATTGCTTTATACGGACTTACCGCATTGGGTGTAAGTCGAATACAATATGCTAAACTTCACTCTAGGGCACGGACCAAGCACCTGCCCATATAAATTAGAGTGGAAACCAGCTAACGGTCTACCAAACCTAAAACAATACATCTACCATCTGACCACGCAATACTACTGTTCTTTAGACCAATCGAATCGATAATGTTTCAACGTCAAAGGCTTACCAACATTAATATTAAGCAAATTATACGTATGAAGAACTTATATTGTTTAGCTATATTATTTACTTATTGGACTATAACTCATTTTTGTAAGGATAATATTTATGAACCTCTTTTTAATTGTTAATATGTTTGTTACCATAGTGTATTGAATGGATTTATATTTGAATGAAGGAATGTAATGAGGTTAAAGCCTTTTTTGATGATTTCGGGCTTTATTAACTAATTTTGGTTATTTTTGTAATTATAATATTAATGAACCAATTCGGTGTATTTTTTTTAAAAAAAAATGGGGTTCATTATATAATTCATATTTACAAATAATAAACGTTGTTTTTCTACTTTTGTAGTTTTAAGTTTAATGTTCGGTATTTGAACCATGTGATATTACTGTATATGACCATTTGAATATATGTTTATTTTCAATATCGAGAGGATTCACTATGTTTTTGAAGTTTAACGTGATGACTTTTCAATTTATACACGTAATAACCATATCTTATAGAGATTTTAGAATCCCATCGACTGAATATATTTATTGAACCCGAGCGAAATAGCTGCGTCATACAAACTAGGAATTGAATGGCTAAACTAACACAAATTGAACTCTTAATACACAAATGAAAATATTTGAAATCGTTGAAATTATAAAAAATAGAATGTAACGAACAGGAAAATCAATTCTATAAATATATACAAATAAGTTTCACAGTGATTATGAATAGTTAAGGTACCTTTTTGCAATATATAAACTATGTAATTGTTTCTGATATATATTTTTTACATTTCAATATTATATTTGTTCACAATTAAATAATATTTATTGGTATATTTTCGTTATATATTATATAAGATGATTGATTAAATGGGAACACTATTAGCAAGATTTCATTATTGCAACGTAGTCGATTAGAATCTGTTATTGAAGTAACTAATATATTGTATTAAAAGTAGCAATGTGGTTGCTTTTATGTTTAGCAGACAATAGCCGGACAGTACACTAATTGATATGAGTAACTACTTGACTCGTATCTTATATTCAATTGTACACTATACTGCAATTGAACTCCCGTTCATACAATTAACTTGTAATTAATATAGTTAACTTGATAGTATTGAAATTATTTATTTCCTCCAACACTTATAATTTTTACTTCGTACTTATACTCTTGTGTACTTTATTACCAAACAACAGTAACAACAGAATTTCCTTCCATATCTATCGACGTTACTTCATTAGTCCCCATTAGTATCACACCTAAGTTCTACTCCAATTACATGTATTTATTTCATAATTACAGGTATCGCCTTTTCTTATTCCTATACTTAAGTCTTTTGTCATAAACTCATATGTTATTAATCTTATAACCTTTGTCAATAGGTTGGGGCAGCTTTTGTCTGTATATTATCCAGGTAATATTCCAGCTCATTAGGATATCTTCTTTTCTTTTTATTATGTACATATCGGTTTACGTATCCGTAGATACAAATAGTCAGCTTGTTTTTATTTAAAACTCTTTCTAAGACGCAGTTTGACGTATCCTTAGATATGGAGTTGGCGGGATCATCTTATCAGTTATTATACCTAATTCGCTAATTTTTTGTAACTTCATATACTTCTTTTCATATGATTACGTTTATGATTACACGTTTCTTATTAGGTATTCCCAACTTGGAAAAGAATTCATGAAGGCTTCTGGAATTAGTATAAACAATTACAGGTCTCGAAGATAATTCGGTCTATTTGGTAATAATATTGAATATACCGTTGGTTACCTTGTTCATATCGAATCTACCGCTAAACCATAAACTTTGAATAACAATTTACTTAGTATTACGCATTGATATTTAACGAATATCTAATATACGACGTTGGCAGTAATTTTAATTTACTTATTGTTGGTAGGCCTTTATCCTTGAAACGTATTCGATTCGAACCACTGTGGTCGAAGTAACTGGTGCTGCGTTGATATTGTTGATTGGATGTGTGTAAGTTCTAAGTTTGTCAGACCGCTAGCCGGTCTGCACACTAATTTGTATGGTCAAACGCTTTGGCCAGTACCCCACTTTGAAGTGAGCACCTACTGCACTACACTTGCAATGTAGTGTATTCAAATCCCACAAACTGCAGTCAATTTTCAATACGTTCAATCAACCTTAATGCAAGCAAAGTTGACTTGACTGTACTGCACTTAACTGATATTCCAACACTTATCGAATTTATCTCTATTAACGATTATTATAAGCAACCTGGTCTAGAAGTTTAAATCTGCATTATTAGTAATAGAACAGTCTCTAAGATTATTAAATTTACCTTTGCCAAGTCCACTAACAGTTTATTGATACCTTCGTCCAAGTAATCCATTGAATATAATATATGCTTGTTTAACCTGACCATTTCTTTATTTCACTGATTTTCAACATATACTGTAACCAAGAAATTATAAAATACCTCCGATTATTACAGCATAGCAATTTAAACCGTTTAAGCTCTTTAATCAAGGCAATGCTAAAATCTTTCGCTATTGGTTTTATTGATCTTTGTCAAATTAGTGGCTTATCTAGTTTCATGTAAGCTTGAGTACGCCTGACAATTGTTTTTAACACCATAAATACTGATGGATAATTCATTAAAGTTAATTTTCGGGCCCTTATTCAACGTTTCAAGTAGTTTATACTCTCAAAGAGCTAAAGCCTTATTAGTATGCTACTTTATTACCATAAATCTAGTAATACTCAGGAAAAGTGTATTGTTAGTTTTTATATTAACCATACCGAATTTCTTACTGTTCGTAATTAGTAAATATAGGTTATACGTTAATAGCTTCATATCCATCCCAGTTTGAGGTTTTGTTTCGTATATTAAGACCTAATAACCGTCCGTATTCGTCAATAGTTCTAATTTTTGACATCAAATATAATTTTTATCATGTAAAAATTGAATAGCTTTTTTTATAATTTTCATAGTATTATTCATTGAAGATTGGTGGCCGATTTTGTATATATTTTAGTAATATTGCAGCTATTAATAGTGAATTTACCGCTTATGCTAACAGTAAAATTGGTAGTAATGATCATGATTACGCACTGATTAATCTTCTAGATTGTAGACAATTGAGTAAGGATTCAAGGTTTATCTGTATGTAATGATCACACTAAATACCTGTAAGTAAATAGAAGGTGTTAGGGGGTTTATGTTAGCAGTAAGGTAGCAGAGGTAACAAAGGTGCAATATCAGAAGATGTTTGTTCGTACTGTAGAATGATCATTAGCCGTTAGGCTATTCAGGTGTGTGGACTGAATACTTAGACTGAAAACTGAAGAGCTATGAAGGAAATACTATCTGTGTAGTGATGACCGTGTCCTCATATATCCGTGCCTTCATACCATCTTCAGTACTGAGGCTCACCGGTGCTCACTGAGGCTTAGTGAGCACTTGTGATCTAGATAACCCTAACCCTGGAGGGTTGCCTAGTCTGGTGCTGACAAAGAGATGTTCCCCACCTGATGTGTTGGACTTCAGGCTCTCGGTAGTTCAGCTGCATACTGACCTGTTTCCTGACTCGCCAACGTGCTTGGGTCATAACACTTTATTACGGTAATTATCAGCCATAAACCTTGATTTTTCATACGAGCCATCCATAGTTTTGCCTTTGACTTCGTAAAATATTTTAGATTCAAAAAAGTAACACTCAAAGCTTTATAATACGCTAATAATTGATACCAAACTACGATATAAACCAAAAGGCTATCAACTTTGACTTGGTTTTTTCCCTTCAATAATTCTCTCGTTAAATGGGTAATACTTTCAATATACTGATTAATAGGTAATTCTTTATTAGACATCTTTTTTCAAGATACGTAAGCCTTAGTATATGCCTTTCCAAGTTTGTAATCATTATTGATATCCTATTTTTTTATTATATATCTCTTCCTAATAAAGTCGTCCACGCCGTCATTATTTTATAAACCTATTAATAATCGATTAAGGTAGCTTGTATAGACCAAACAATTTAGCTTCCAAATCTTTAACTTTACAGGAGTTTTTATACGGTTGAATTTTTATGATACAAAAAGTTACAAACTTTTTAAGGGTTTTAACTATTACGTCTGAATTTGTAATATATGAGATCTTATAATGTATGTGATATTTGCCTGACTCTATGCACATAGAGACCTCATTTTAAATCTATAAAGATAGCACATGAATTGCTAAACATCCGTTCATAGCATTAAGGGAATCGTTGATCTAATGTCTTGCGAATTTCTTCCTTAACTTCTTAAAGGCTAGGATATATATTATTACTCTTTCAGTGGTGTTTTAGAATGAGGATAATTGATTTTTCATAGGATGGTATGTCTTATACTAGTAGAATCAACCCTAGTTTATTAAAACTAATAATATTGTTAAAACCTTCTACTATTATTTGCAATCTTGCTTTTAAAATTGTAAAACTGAAAATATCTAATATAACCATATCTTAAACTTGACAAAAAATCACATATATCCTTTAAACCTTACACATACCCTAGTGAGATGAAAAAATACTTATTTGTATTATATTCCTATCGATTAAACTTTAATTTAGAAGTTTATCGAAATCAAAATGATGCTTGCATCGTAAACTAGTATATTGAAATGTCCTAGGTATATTTTAATCCATGAGATATATAACGTTTCGTATATTTCTTTCATTGTAATGGTTTCAAGAAACTTAGTGTTATAAAACGATATTATCTAGTTAAGGATTCATAGTATAGAATTACAGTCTAGGTAGAATACATTAACCGGATCCGCCATTACGACTCCATAATAGGCTTCTTAATCCATGCCTGCACCACGCAACAAGAGTCTTCACTCTCTCTCAATCTATATATAATTCATATGGTAAACAACACACAGCTTTATTGGTTTCATATATTAGTATATGCGGACGACGTACTTTTTGTAAGGCCTCCAAATCTCCGAACTTGAACTTCGTTAGCTTAAAAAAGAACGTGTAGGAAGCTAACCCAAGGACAAAGAGAATAGGCTTAAATTCAAACGAAAATATCAGAATTACTTTACATCAAAAGCTAAAAATACCTAGTTTATTTATATAAACACGGAAACCCGTTTGTCTTTACCAAATCGAGGACCGTATACCCTATCTTAAAGCCCCAAAAGTATTCGGAAGTCACCAGTTCTTTTTGGTTGGTGTTTTAGTTTAACCGGGATATATTAAGATGGGTTTACATCGCAAAAAGTATAACCGGAGCCTTAAAAGTCGCACGGAATTACAAAAAGCTTACGCATATACAATTGGAGCCCCCTTATTGTCACAAGCTGGTGCCTGGACTAGTGGTCACCAGGGATCTAGCTCTGGTGGTTACTATGCTCCTACGATGCTCTGGATTCGTCCTGTTACATAACCGGGTTACCCCTTTTCTGTAGCCTATAGCAGCTCCTTGGAAAAGATTTATCCCTTCCTCTCATTATCAAAGATTATAAGCAGTATCCGACCGTCTTAAGCGTTAGATTTGGATTAGTACTTTTATATATAATCCTCGTATTGGTTGGGCTTTAGACTTTGCAACGCTTTCGATTCGATCGGTCGAAGTAACAGTATTATTGCAGTAGTCAAGTGGTGAATGTATTGTTCTAGGTTTGGCAGACCATTAGCCGGTCTTCATAGTAATTTGTATGCTCAATTGCTTGTCTTATGCCCTAGTGTGGAGTGGGTGTATACCGTACTTACTTTTTAGTCAATACATTAGGCTCGTAAGAAACAAAACAATAAGTCTTCGTTATCCTTTTCTTTCTTATTTATTTAAGCAGTATTATAGATATAGCCCGGTATATATTCCCTTTCTTTAGTATTTCCCTTTTTCGGGGGTCGTCTGCGCTGGTGGTGTTTTATCAGCTTGTCGATAACGGGTGAAGAATATTCGTATTAATTCGGTCCTTTGTCTTAAGAGTCATTTTCGCTAGCAACTTTAATATAAGGTTTAAACTGAGTGATGCGAAATGTTATATGGCTGTTAGTAGTTTTAACAACTACTTTAAATTTAGCGAGAACTAAAAATATTATATAGGCCCTCCTATTTACCCAGCTCCTACTATATAAGGATTTTACTTTGTAATGGTAGAATAAGTACGTCTATTATTATAGTGTCGTTTTTAGTGTTAAAGCTATCGTTGACCTAGCAGCGTTCCGATTCCTTTCGTAGTTTCTTCAGTGCTTTGCCGTAAGTTACAGTTCTCTTTTGGGTACTTGGTAATAGCAGAGATTTACTTGTTAGGCATGGGTAAATTTTCAAGACTAATAGGGTTAACACTAGACCATTAGGGTTTATAGTATCGTTTAGGCCTTTTACCTCAATTTAAAAGCGTGTTTACAGATTCGTAAAGCTTTGAATTTTTAGCGTAAGGATATTATATGCTTGTCAAAGTAGGGAATATACCTTTTTAATTTTTCCAATATTATAATGGGCCTTTACAGGTACTTATTTGTACTAAAAACTTTTATTTTGGTATTTTACTAGAATTTCGTTATCATAAATTTTCTGCTGATATTGTGGACAACAAAATTAGGTTGGCTTAAATACGTATCAATTTATAATATCCTTAGCGTTTTTTACGTATCCGTTGCCGAAAGGGACTTTAAAAACTTAGCTTTGTAAAAAGAGGTTACGAAATCTACGAGGAAAAAAAAAGTTTATTATTTAAGTAAAACATTTTAATAAAGATTTTATAGTTTAACTCTTATCGTTTCTTGATGTAAATTTAAATCTTCGGAGGGGTTATGTATATATTGAGCAGTAGTAGAAAAGCTTTTTAATGGGCTTTAAAGTAAAGTATTACCAATTTTTATACCTCATAAACTTTAGGACTTTATATAGCTTATTAACAGCTGGGTGGTTAAAGAGCCGATATAATTAGCGTATCTCAGGCTTCGTTAATTATAACGCTACTACTTCTGAGCCTTGAAGATAAAACTATAAGTACCTCTATTTAAAGGTAAAGGGAAACTTTTAGTTATTTTTAACTAGTTCGTCGGCCTTAACGTTAACGTTAACGCTGAGAGCTTTTATATCCTTTAAGTAAAGAATGAAAATGGTAGGTAATTTGAGGATGTACAACGTAATCGACTTTATAATAGTTTGTATTACTGTTATCCCTCATAACGATAGTTGTTCTCCTCATCTGAAGCTAACTTTGGCTTTACTAGAATCGTGACAATTGATTTTAGTGGCTGTAGTGCTTTCCTTTCACATTGTTACGTATTGTAAATAGCTTCCTTTGAAATACTTTAATCTCCCTATGTTTGGCATAATATCTTGAAACGTATGGTTCGCGTAACGATTGTGAAAGTTAAATGTGTATAAAGGATTAAGACTTTGGTTAAGTAAAGGTAAGGTTTTTACTGCTTAATTGGTATAAAAAGGCGTAGTCGGCTAGTTACTGGGCCGCGTTAGAAATAGTATATTTATGCTATTCGATTTGTTTAGGGTTGTTACCATTAATTAACTAGACTCATTTAAAGTTTGCGATTTGATTTCAGTGGTTATGTCTAAGAGTGGTAGAGTACTAGATGTAATATATTACCTTTTGATTATTTCATTTAGCGAGAGTGTGGCGAGTTAACTGAGAACTAGACTTTTTATAAATTTAATATATTTTGCTATTATTACAACGATAGTTTTCTTGGTTGGTAGAACCGTTTGAACTTTAACCTTGTTGATTCTAGCGTTATTATTACCTTTAGTTTAGGATCGTTAGGCTAAACCTTAAGCGTTAAGGACGCTCGTAGCTATAGTTATGGTTAATGTAATTAATTATCTTAAGGTCTTCTTTATTTCCATGAGAGCAGTTACCAGCTTAAGTGTATATACCAAGCGAGTATAGTATATGCATTATTACAATTATAATCGAGGAACGTAACTGGCTAAAAAAGCTTTCGTAGGTAGTATTAGGCGTTATAAGGCGTATTCGTATTCGTTAACGCCCGTAATTGTTACCCAGACTTGCTCGCTAAGTGTGGTCGCTAACGTATGCTTTTTCCATTACATGTTGGTATAATATAAACTTGTTAAGTATTTGGTTAAATGTATTGATCAGTGCGTCCTCTTTTATTTTCTTCACTATTATTGTGATTTTTCTCGTGGTAGCCCAGTCCGTATGGTATTGGGCAAGATAGACGTCGTATTCGAAGTGACTTTTAATGTTATCGTAAACTTCGCAAAAGGTAGTTATTCGGGTTAAAAAGGTTAGTTAGTAGTCTTTAATGTGTCTTATAGGTATTTTTGGAAATAATGAGTAAGAAATAGAAAAGAAAACAGCTATTTACTGAAAAATATTCAAAAAGGGTATTGGATTTGTGTCGAGAAGATTTTAAGGCTTTCAGTTATACTTTTATACGTCATTTTACATATTTACGAAATCCGTAAATTTATTGTAATTAATATTGATTATATTGATAGGTTTTGGAGGCAGGTTGCAATAGTCATCCCTGTCTTCATTAGTATTCCCTGGTAATTTAATCCTTGAAGACTCCGAAATACAGTATTAAAGGTTATTATCAATCCGTTGACCCGGGGGATAAAATCTTGTAGTAGGACCTATAATGGGTTTACGCGTTTAGAAAAACCTGCCGCAAAAAGTCTTTTAGGGAACTTAGAAATTAAAGGACTTGGGGGCAATGAGGGGTTAAAAGTTTTAAGGGGCTTAACCATCTTGTGTAATTAATTAGTATAATATACCAACATCAATTCCATTAGCGATATTGGTAGCCGTTGTTTCACGAGCCCTTTTGTTGTTAAAAGCGCATTCCACGTTGTTTCGTAAAAGTGCTGGGCTATTAAACAGGTTAATAGTTTTTTGTTGTTAGCGTACAAAGAGGTTTGGTCTAGCTAAAGGTAGAAAGGAGGTCTTTTAAACCGCGTGTAGAGGTGTTAAGGTGTTTTTCATACGCTTTTCTTTAGGTAGTAGGTCTTAGAAGTATTCCTTAAGTTATGTTAGTTTAAAAACAGTTTTCGCCAACTTCGTAAAGCTATTTTCTGACACGTAAATCCCTTGTTGTTTAATTTTTTCCTTTAGATTTAACTTAATAATCTTTTAAACCCTTTTCCATATGTTAATGATCCAGTTGTTAAAGACTTAACGAAAGTTTCGAAAGGTATGATTGTCTCGGCTAAGTTTTTTAGCGCCGTTTTACTTAACGATGTAATAGCCAATAAAGTTAATTAGTTTCTTTTCCGTCAAGATTTCGTCGATATCTTGGCTTTAAAGATCTTTGTCGTATTATTTGGAAAATATAGATCCGAGAACATTGATCACCTTTAGTATTATTTGGGATGGTATTATCTTAAGATTCCGGGTGGCGTAGAACTTAGTGGGCGAGGAACGTAGTTTTTTGGCGTAAAGTTGCGTGGGAACTTGTTGACTTGGTGTTAGGTCGCGCGGCGTGGTTTTCTTGGCGCGACTTGGCGATTCTTGTTATTTTCGCTAAGGTAATGAATTAGACGATTAAATGAATGTAGGGGAAGTAAAAAAAGTAAAGTAGAGGTAAAGGTTAGGTGTAAAGGGTAAGATAAAAGGTTGTTTATTGTTGTTTATGAAGGGTAAATGTTTAAGGTTGTTGGCCGTAGGACTTAATAGTTTTTGTAATAGTAATATCCGTAGACGTTCTAATTTAGCTGTTGCTAATTGGCCGAACTTTAAGACTTTTAATGGATAATTTTAATGTTTTCAAAAATGATCTTTAGTAAAAATTTCTGAGTGTTTTTGATAACAATACCATTACTACCTCTAAGTTACCGTAAAAACCACCGCAACTTAGATGTTTTCTCTAATTAATGCTGTAAAACCACCGTAATTTGCAGGGGATTTTCGTGAAAATCTTTCCTTTACTCTAACCGCTATTTAAGGTAGAGCGTAATTGTAAAATGGATTTTTCTTTTACTTTGCCAATTTGTGTTTAACCTAATAAGCACTTATTAGTATTTGTAGGGCTTTAGATGTTGTAATGTTGTTGATTTGATTGGTCGAAGTAATAGTAGCATTGCAGTAGTCAAGTGGTGAATGTATTATTCTAGGTTTAGCAGACTGCTAGTCGGTCTGCACAGTAATTTGTATGGTTAATTGCTTGGCGCGTGCCCCAGTTTAAAGTGGGCGCGTACTGTACTTGACTTGTAGCTAATACAGTACGCTCGCACAAAACAATACACTAAACTTGCAGTCAGTATAGACAAATTTACTGTAAGTAAAGTTAACCTACTGCACCGAAAATACCACTATTCCAACATCTCGATCCTTTTTCCCGACAGTGTTTTAGCTATTTAAAAGCAGCTATAGCTTGAGGTTATATTTTAAGACTTTTTAAACCTATACTTTCAGACCCTGGAATAATTCCTCAACGTAGGTATTGGAATCAACTTCAAAGCGGTTTAACAACGCAATACGATTAATTAATTACCTTTTACGAACTATTTACCGAAACTTTACGTACAGAACTCTTCGAACGGATTTACGCTATTCACGAATAAGTTTAACATATAAAATAACGAACCACTGATGTACTGATTACATTAAGGAATATAATCCGGTAATTTAAAGTTACTGCCAATACTTCTACGTTTTCAAAGAAACCTCTTTCCTATAGGGGTTCTGCTTCCACACTATTTATAAACGACATAACTACAAACGATGTAATTACTGTGCCGGCCCCCTCTCACTCCTTTGGGGGATCGCGTCAACGATTATAACGACCCGAATTTCTTTGACTCTAATTACGATATTAACGGTCTATCTGATAACGCCAACCGTTCATAAATAAAACATAAACCCCTAGATTAACCGGTTAACTATTTCGACGTTAAGTTACACTTTGTAACATATAAAGCTACGATATTGTATCAATTACGAAAAATAGAATTTTTTTGACATAAAAAACATTACTCTTACACCGTCTTTCAATAATCAAAGAGCCTGATAAAAACCGTTTGAAAAGGTTGTTAAGTTTACGGTAGTGACGGAGGTAATAACGTCCTCGATGTTTTTATAGTAATGCTCCGCATATACTATTATATTCCGAATGCAATAAAGACCATTATCGTTTTACTTACGATTTTTTTTTTAAAAAAGGTTTGTCAATAGTTTTCCTTTTTTTGATTGTTTAGAAGGCATTATTTATGAAGATTAGTGGTGTATCCTTGGAATCTACTATGAAATTCTTCATTCTAGAGAAAGAGATTAATATTATGCTTGTTAACGTATTATACCCCCTTGATATACCCGCGAATTATAACGAATAAGTCACCAGTATCAAACTTATTGATAGATGACTTTAAAATCTCTGAATTCGTCACAATAGTAATAATTACGTTAATAATACTGGTAAAAACGTTATAATTTATAACGTAAATAGTAACAACAACGCGTCAGTTTTGCGTTAACTAGGGAGATATTATTATAATCGACGTAAACTAATTTTAAACCATTACTAAATAACGCGTTATGCATATTAACTATTCAGAATTCTCCCGTTGCATAAACCTTAACTTAAACCTAAAATACGGCGCGAATAATGATCGCATTTGTACCTACCCACTAAATGCTACACAATACTTGAACAACTTTAATATTAAAATCAATATCGGTATTTACCTTGCTTCAGCCAACAACTTTATCGACCTTTAAAAGGAAAAAACGTAACTCTTATACATATTGATATACATAAATGAACGGAACTTTAATTCTATCAAATATTATAACTTTAGCTGTAAAATAATTTTCCGTTCGTGAAAAACTTACTTTAAAATTATTTTTAATTTGTTAACGTTTTAGTAAATATAGATTATTGTAGATATTTTCATATATCTCTTTAGTTAGTAAGCTGCTACACTGCAAGTTGTACTTTTGCAGAGTGCATAGTAATGTGTCACGATATAAGGTCCATTCTTTCAGAGTATATGATAGGGTGCCACTGCGTTGAAAGGGCATTGACAGAGTGTATGGTAAAGTGCTACTGCCAAGAAAAGAGATTAGTAAAATTTATGGTGAAGTGTAATTGCCCAGGTGAAAGCTTATAAGCTCTTACCTAAATTGTACAAGCTCTGGATACCTCGTTTCCCTCTAATGTAATTATCTATTTTTAATATATATTACAAATCTTTTACTATTACCTTTATGTCAACGTATTTGGTAAAGCAATTATTACCGATACTATTAAGTAGCTGACTTAGTTAACTATAAATAGCTTAGGAAAGAAGAGAAGAAATTAAGTTAAAAACCTATAACGGGATGTTATAGCGGTCCTAACTGTTTGTTCTCCAATACTACGCTTTATGAGAAAAATACGGGAGTTTTGAAAGACTGTTAAGCAGAGTAACTTTAGAAAGAACTAGTTTAGTACGATATTATGAACTCGGTTGGTACCTTTTAATTAATAAAAGCACCATTACGCTATTTATTAACTATGGTAGCGTTTTGGATGTATCTGGATACTTTGTATAAAGCGTCCTATCACGTATTACGTCACGTAAGCTAAAACTACTAAGTTTCGGAACCCTTCGTTAGGATCTATTCGATTTAAAATCAATATCCAAATCGTTTACAAACTTTTGAAACGGTTGAAATATTACTTTTATGACGCCCTTACAATTACTTCACGTCTTACACGCAATATCCCAACCGCTTACCAAATATACACTACGCGTCTAAAGTATATTTCAAAATGCTTTAGTATATTAGGCGAACATTAAATGAAATATCTGAGGCGTTTACTTTACTAAAACTCACACACTATCTCAAACTTTACAAACATTTCTCTCTATTCCTGCTTACCTTTACATACACCATATCATCTTTTTGCACTACTCACACTACCTCGTTATCCTTATATTCCACCGCTCATTTTAAATTTTTTGCTCACAATGTTTAATTTTATCAGGTACTTAGTTAGTATAACGTTTGCAAAACATTTAACAACTAATTTTAAATGCCTTACCAATTTCTAGTTACGCTTTATTTAAATTCAATTTGTCTTAGTAAGTGTTGAACGTCTTATTTTCAACCTTTTACCATATTCTTTTTACTATTTAGTTGCATATTATACGCTTTTATTTAAATCTTTTCATTTCACAAACTTTTATTCTTGATTCTATTCTGAAACCCTTTTAAAAAAAGTATTTTAAGAGCATACTCATCTCGACCACCACGCTATATTAACTTTTGCACTGCTCCGGCAATTCCGGAGAGTACCTAAGCCGGCTTTTAAAACGCTCCAATACACTTCATACTTTTGCAACCATAAATACACTCAGAATAACCTTAAATGAAGCTAATGAATACATGGACCCCCTGTTCAAGTATATAAAGTTTCGAAGGAACTTTTTAAGATTATTAACCTGAAAATATTGGATAATATTATCAAATTGTTAGCGGAAAACTTGGATCTTTAAGCGGCGAATACGTACATTACGAACGTGATTTTTCATTATTGGGGAAAAAAAGCCTAAGGGATCGGTATATTCTATAATTTTCCAGAAGATTTCTCCAAGTGGACGTTACAAATATTGTATACAGTATTGACCTCCATTTCTAAAGTATTATAGGCTTAATTACAGAGCGAAATAAATAGTACCCTAGGTATTAAAAACAGCTGAATTACAAAAACCTTGTTTTCTATAGTTTAACTCGACGAAACTCTAGATTAAGAAGATAAAAATTGTTATCAATGAACCTTATGAAAAGATACTAACTGGAGGAATTTAAAACGCAGATTTTTGAAGAAATGCAAAAAAAGCCTTAAAATACCTCATTTACGCAAAGTTTTAAACGCTCCGAAAGATTAACCGCACCCTACGAAAGGAATTTGAAACTTAAAGAATTAGTAAAGGAAGAGGGAAGGCTGCGAAGATTATTTACTACTCGTGTCAAACACAGTAACCTTTTCAAACGTATTTTCAAAAAGAAATATAAACCAAACTACTTTCTGGGTATATTTAACACCTGTCTTAGTGGTAGCAAAAGCGGCTTAAACAAGGAAAACGACACTTCTGGAGATATGATAAGCGGCGTCAACGATAATACAAGCTCTACGAATCAATGCCTATTAACAACGAGTTTTATAGCGACCTCCCTCCATCTTGGTTTTCCACTAATAGAAAAGGACTTTACGATGTTTACCAACTTTGCTAAATTATAGAATAAGACATAAAATTCTAGTAGCGAACTTTACGATATTCTCGATAATTAAATCTGTATAATATTAAACCTTGTAAACGACTATGTATTAAACCTTTATAATTTTATGTAATTTTACCCGGTATATGAACTAGGTAAAGTGAAAAGTGTTATGTAGATTACGTTACGCAAGTAAATAGATTTACGGAGTATTATGACCGCTTAAAAATATACTTCGATACGAAAATACAACACGAATTTTACGATAGGAATTAAATGGGTACTATTATGGAAATCCGTAAAGAATTAACGTGAGAACGCTAACAAAACCCTACAGAAATTGTTTTCCGCTTTACTAGCGAAGTTCCGAAAATTCCAAATAACCCTTGAACAAGAGTATAAAAGAGACGAACTATTTATTCAAGCAGTTATAAAAATGTACCGCAGAAATCTAAACTTTAACCTTACGTTATTTAAACCGGAAAATAACTTCAAAGCCTTTTGTACGAGCTTTAAACCGCCGCTTGAAACCTCGATACACCGACAGGCAAGTTTCGGATAAGAATTTATAATCGAAAGAGCTGAAGTCGAAAGCAAAATTACTAGAGTAAACTTCGTTTAAAATATTTACTATGTTCTAGACCAACGATTCAAAGTATACCTAAAAATATAAAGAAAATAAACACCCTAAATACGGTTACAAAAGCGAAAGTTTTTAAAGAAGAAGCCTTAGAAACCGAAGAGAAAATGGGTATTAGCCAAGCAAACCCTATGAATAAACTTGGAACTTACTATATATACCATTATATCTACGGAAAAGCATATAAAACTCTTTAAGCTTTAAGAAACAATGTATTATAATATATAATAAGGTCGGCTGTTGGTTGACTAATTATCCGATACATAAATAAATTCGAACAATACGATAGATTTAGGCTGATTAACCACCCAAACACTAAACGAAAGCAAATTTTGTAACGTATACAGCCAACTACGAAGGTGTTGAGGAGAAATACAACATTTACTATTACAAATACACTTTCCGAGAAGACGACTCGGAGGAAAATAAAACTTACGTAATTATCCAGGATGAAAAAAAAAACAGATTAGCCAGTATATTTAAGTCTGTAAAACATTTCATTTCTGTATACCATAGGTCTGCATAGCGAAAACAAAGTGCTAAACATCTATATTACATAGTAATTCACATTTTCTAACAAATACAGAAACATGTTTCAAAGTATTGTGTTAAATGCTGGCATATTTAAAATCTAGACCGTTGGAAAATAACAATTCGACGCTTTCGCGGCGAAATTTCCCAAATTTCAACTCGATCAGATAAGAAAATAACGGGAAGTTTTATTTCATAAACTTAAGATATTATCACTTGGCATAGTCGTTGTAAATACACGATTTGGACCGGTTAAGCTTTACATAATAGACATTAAAACTCTATTTCTTTTATCGTTACTTGATATGAATGAGTTGAAAATTAAAGTTCGGAATACGACTAACTAACTTATCAGTATTTGAGATACCATATATATGTCGTTTTTTTTAAGTTTTAATATCAATAGTTTTTCCTAATGGCGGGTATAATTAAAGCCTCTTATTTAAATTATCCAGAACTAAGAATATTATACCATCGTTTTGTACGCCTGGCCGCGGAGTGCCGTTTGCGACTACTTCACATAATTGGATATACAGATATAGGGGGAAAAGTTCCTAAATCTATCGAAGGATTTTACCACGAATAACAATTATACTCGTAAACTTTATGACGGTTTAAATTTCGTGTTTTAAAATGAAGGTTATTTGAATTACAAGGTTATTATAAATATAATGTATTTTAACAGCCAGCTAGTGCTGTATGTCGTCAACGTAGTAACAACATTTTGGGCCGTGAAATTTTCGTGAAACGCTTCCGCTACGGAATATTGCAATACTTTAGTAGACTGCTGAACGAATTTCTATATGGAGCTTCCGGATTGGATTACCTACAATATAAATACAGCTTTCGACTCGGCCAAATGGCGTACTAAGACCAAATTTACCGGTAATAAATACAAACCAATACCAGTAAAGGTACTATAAGGTATCAGAAATTGTAAACTATATTACAAACGATTTGAAAAACGTGAAAGATACTATCTAAAAATATGAAAGGTATTAGATCCAAGGAATCAATCTTATAAATAACTGTGATCGACGTGAATACCATTTTTAATCCGAATGGACTAATTTTTAAACTCCTTACTTTTGGTGTTCACCCTAGAATCCATGCAGATTGAGTGTTATTATCAGTCTCAGTAAAAAGGGCGAATACTTGGCTAAAATCATAATAACATTAAGTTTTTTGCTAGTTAAAAATTATATTACGGAAGTATTAGCTACAAAAAACGGCCCGCGTAAAACTAACGTTTTAAACCTATTATTGTATTTTAAAATCCGTATTTAAAAATGAAAGACGGGTGTATTGTCTGTCGGAAGATTAACGAGTTTAAAAGTTATGATATACTTGTAAACTTGCCAAGTAGTACGAGTTTATTTCGTTAAACGATGGTACAAAAGTATGACAAAGAAAAGGTATACGATAACGGACTAAAAATGCAATTCAAAAAGCGGTATTAACTCAATTAATTTTATAATAATGAATTCTCACCACCCTCAAAACCTATCCACCTCCAGGATTTACTATTATAAGATCTGCTACTTCATAAAACCGGTTAATTTACTTAAACGAAATCAGCACCACACCATTGAGGGCATCTACTTACATTCAAAAACAAGAATCGTTTTTAAGCCTTCATTATAAGCTTTCCTATTACCTGAAAGGAAACGGAGGATCGTAAGTTAAGTATAATATTCCGTAACAAAGTTATCATTAAAGCTCTGGGTGACTACTTTAAATGAGAAACCTATAATAAAACTATCTCTTCAATCGAATTAAGCGTCTATCGTTTTGAAAGATTTGACTTAACAATTTACAATGTTTATAGGATTTTGCCCACTAATTTAATTCATAAATTGAAGATAAAAACCATAAAACTCTATGAAAAGCCACTTTATAATTCAGGGGTATAATAGCGTTAGCGATAAAGATATTACAGCCAAGTTGCCTACATTATAATAAATGAACTATTGTTTAATTTTAGTATTTACCGCCTCCCTACGTAACCACCATAACCTTCTCATTAAATTTTTTTAATATTACACAGGCTTTTATATTGTTCAAAGGAGTGGATTAAACGATGTTCATACGTCTATATACCAGTGTAGCTCCTAAAATATTGTCCACCCGAAACGATCCTACGTATTCTAAAACCATTTTACGAATTCGTTAAGGCTACAGTATACGAATATAATACTTACCGGAGGTATTATAAGAAGCAATTAGAAATTACCTATTCGACTTTGGATCTATTTTTATTAGTATAACACTATATTTAAAAGGTTTTACACTTACCGAAATGTAAATAAACCAAAAAAATATATTATATAATTCGTAGTTTTTTGTTAAAAAGTGGAGAAAACTTTCAAAGGCTGATTTAAAAGCGAAACCCAAAGTGTACCCAGCAGTGAACCACTTGATCAATTTTAACGGTATAATAATCACGCTTCGGAATGATATTTTTAACCTTATACAAAATAGATAATTAGACAAAGTTGCTTTTGTTAACTTAATCAATACAAAATGGACTAACAAATAAAATATGTTAATATACACGTAAAGCATAGATTATATTAGTTGTATATTTAAAACCCGCGTTAAACCCTTTCATTATTATATAATATTAGACGGGTCTGTTGGATAATATATATATTGCGTTGAATAATCGCCTTACGTAGTAAATAAGTAATCCAAAGCGTGGCCTACGCTTGATATCGCTCGATATACGTATATCAAAGCGTTTTGTTTTTACTCATGAATCCTTCGCGAATAATACCGATTATGAACCGTAAGTGGAATTTATATTAATTTATAATAATAAAATACCAACACGAAACGTATATACATTACATTACAACGCAAGTTATTCAAGCTTAACCAAGTATAATCGGGTTATTAGGAATGTTTTCGCCTCGGAAATCTACGGAGTAGTTGGCAAATTCGACTCCAGAATCATTTAGTAATAACGGTTCAAATAATTATTTTTAATTATAGTTTAAAACTCCTTCCTTTAGTAGTTTATATCAACCTTTTATCTCTTCACTAATACCTCTTTAAACCTATTAGTACGAACGAAAAACGCATTATAATCGATATTATAGCAAAACGCGAATCGTAGAAGCGTTGCAAAATTAAGGAAATACAGTGGATTAATGGAAAGTTACACCCGGTAGATATATTAATTAATGGCGCCCCAAACAGAGTATTAAAATTGTTTATATCCCCAACCTCTTTCTTCTCTAGCGTTGTTAAAAAGTTTTTATGATCTTACTCTAGTTAGACATTTGACACCTCGTATTTGTAACTTCCACTTTAAATTAACTATTTACGCCGTTTCTTACATTTTGTTGTTTTCAAAACCTACTATTTTCGCCGTTTATAACATATTGTGACTTTTTGTATTTACTATTAATGATACTACGAATATATTGCTACTTCTTTATACCATTTGAAAATTTACTTAAACAATTTTTACTGTTTATCTTTAATATTTAATACTTGCATTGTTATTTTTTCTAAAAGGTAATTTCATTATTAGGTAGCGATTTGTACTTAAGCAGACGAATTGGTAAGAAATTAAAATAGGCAGCTAATCGTTGCCAAATGGGAAAGGAGAGGGAGGGGCTGCATCTTCGCTGTCCTTATCCTCTTTTACCTCTTCGGTACTCTCGACTCCTTTACTTCTGGCGCTACTACTATTATTGTTATCGACGCCGCCATTGGTATTGCCGATAGGAGGTCTCCGCACCTTAGGCTACATGCCCTTCGGCAAGGGGAGCGGGTGGTCTTTACCCTCCTCGCGATAACACGCGACGACGTTGTTGAACTTATTTATGCAATATATATGCAAGCTCGCCTTTTAGGCGGAAAAAACGGTTTCCGTTTCCTTAAACATCCGGTTAACACCTATTATTAATTAGCACCAGCTTATTTTAAATATTTCGAAAGTAGTCGTTTTTAAAAACGCTCCGAATAAGTGTTGAAATGATAAGTAATTATTTGTCGCAGCTAGGATCACGAATTGAAGGAGTGGGTAAAATATGATGAAAACGGTAGGCGCGTAGGAGAGCCTCGACTTACGGCCCTAAAATTACCAAAACGGGGGTATTTTCATCGCAAATCCATTCGTAACGGTAATTATGGGCTAACCAACCCCCGTTTTAACGGTAATCGCCAATAGACTTACCTGCAGCCGCGGACTTCATATATGGCACGTAAAGCGTGTCTAATAACGGCCCAAAAACGCGAACCTAAGTACATCGCTCCAATGTTTTATACGCTAAAGAGTCTTCGCGACATACCTTCGCGAGCCTTAACTTGGGGAAACGGGCGAGTTCGGCTGCTTAGGCCTCGTTTACAAAAATATGAGTATAAAACAAGTTAAAAAGGAAATAAGTAATATAAACTGCGTTATAACTCAAGTATATTACGGTTACAGCAGTGAGAAATCGCTGTAAGTCATAGGGTTTTTACCTACAGCTAAAAAGTAAGGTTAATAACCTTAAAAGCCTTTATATCCTCCCCTTGCGAGTTAATGGAAGGAGGGGAAATGGAAATGGTTAGAGGAAAGGGGGGGGGGAGTGGGTGGTCCACGGCTTAGTTGGCGGCGGTGAGGGAGAAGAAAAGAGAGGAGTTAGAGCTTTAGTCAGCGGCGGCGGCGACGAAGAGACCGAAAATGAAGGCTAGTATAGACGATATGTTTCCCAAGATAGCGGAGATGGTAATAGTGTTAACGGCGGTACAACAGGCGTCAGCGGCGGCCTCTTCCCTTTTATGTTAACGCGTCAAATGACGCCTCATACTTTCATTTTTACAATTTATTCATTTGAGTAACGGTTAAAACATGACATTAGTTTCAAAGCTTACCTATAAGAACAGTTCGAATAATTGATTGGAATGGTGGTTTAGACGTGTATATACTAATTAGTTCATGGAAAACTTAATATATAAGTAGGTGCTCATAATTAAAGGAGAAGAGTAATTTTTTCCTAAATCGATAACTATACATCTTTTCATATTAACCCCAAAACACAGGATATAGATAATCATATCTTTACAATCACCACCTCATTAAAATTAACAACCTTTGCGACTAACACCGCTATCAACTACCTAAACTAACTGGTGCCTATAATATAACTATTATTGCTACTAAAACTGCTGATTAGAACCCTAAACGAATTTCACTACAAATACAATTACTACTTATCCATTAATCAAAACCCGGATAAACTAAACTATTAATACTAAATTATGGATACGGACCACGACGAACAAAAAAGATTGCATATATAAATATTATCATATACCTTTATAGTTAATGAACGGCCACGTTGAAAGTTACTCTTTTGCAAAATGTATAGTAACCTGTCACACTATAAGGTACATTCTTGCAGAATGCATGATAGCGTACCCCTGCCCAGAAAAGACATTTGCAAAGTATATAGTAAAGTGCTACTATCTAGAAAGGAGATTGATAGAGTACATTGTAAAATTCCACTGCCCGGGTAAAAGCTTACAAGCGCTTACCTGAGGCATACACTCTCTGGATGCCTTTTATCCCTCTATTATAACTATCTATCTTCAATATACACTACAACCCTTTTACTATTACCCTTACGTTGATGTATACGGTAAAGAATACTCTGCTGACAGTTGTAAATTTTATAACGTTATAAATGAATAGTTCACCCGTTGAATAAACTTATCTCGTATTCTTATCCTACCCAGACGAGTTATTACTTATTTCATCCATAATTTAAATAATAACTATATTAAATACTGGTATCGAATCAAGATCATATTATTCCTTATTTGTAATACGATGTTATTTGAGATAAATTTTAGATGAAACGAAGATAAATTACTTACAACACCTTGAAACACATTACTCTTAAACCTATTAGGTAATTACCTCGTAAAGAAAAGTTGTTTTACGCTGACATAGAAGAAACCCAAGGATATTGGTTCCTGTTCCTTTTATATCATACTATGTAAAATCGTAAAAAAAAAAAAAAAATCACTTCATCGTTTGCCGCCGTTTTCTTTGAAAATATCAATAAAATATTAACCCAAAATTCACCCGTCTCTGTTACCGACAAAGTCTCCAAAACCTTTAAAACGTTCGCTCCCTTATTCAACAAAACCTTAAGAGACAAACTACCTCCTATCCGTTCCAAAACGAATTATAAAATCGGTATTGAAAATATCAATTAGGATCAGCCTTGGGAAATCATTTATGGGCTATTATATGGTTTGTTACGAAAGAAACTTCTAATGGTAAGAAACACGATAACTGAAGTGTTAAATCAAGGGTATATTCGCGCTAGTAGCTTCATAACATGCGCCCCCTTACTTTTCGTAAAAAAACTCTGAGGCGATTTACGCGTTTATATTAATTACCATAAACTTAACGTTATTACAAAATCCGATAGCTATCCACTTCCTTTAATTGAAGAAACGCTTACAAATATTATAAAAACAAAATAATTTACTCAACTCGACGTTAAAACCGCCTTCCAAAACTTATATATTAAAAGGATCTATTAATAGAAAATTAGGTTTCGTATATGTTTTTGACTTTTGAAATTAGTAATTACCCTTTTCGATTTTGCCGATAAACCAATTACCTTGTAACGATATGTTAACAATTCACTAGGTTCGGCTCTAAATATTTCCTTTATGTTTCTTACAATGATATTGATATATATATGAATGATACTTTTAACGACCAACACCAAGGTTCAAGAAGTACTAAGCGCTCTAAACGATTTAAGCTTAAACCTCGATGTATCTAAATATTAATTCGGCGTTTTATAAACTAAATATCTAAAATTCGTTATCAAAACGGGAATCGAAATATATATAAACCCGGAAATACTATGTATTATCCGGAAATCATCGGCTTTTACGTTGATATTAAGAGTACAGGTTTTTTTCGATTTAACCAACTTTTACCGGAAATTTATTCAAAACTACTTTTCAATCGCTGGCATCTTCATTCGTTTAACTAAAAAAGGTGTAGATTTCCGTTAAATATCTGAGAAAAAAGTCATTTTCGAATAACTTAAACTTTCCTTTTTGTTTGAACCAATTTTCTCCTAGTAAAACCCTAACCAAAACACAATTTTCAAAAGCTAAATATTTCAGTTAAAGTTAAAAAAGCTACTTCCTTTAATAAAACGATCACGTTACCATACGCCAAATAAAGGCTTACTTTCGTTATTTTTCATTAAGTAAATACAACTACGAAATCTACGATTAATAATTATGATATATTATAAATGATTAAGCAGTATAAAATATAATGCTCTAGGACACAACCAGCCTGTTTATCATTTTTATGAATTACTAAACATATAATATTTTATAGCTACCCGATAATTCTTTGAATATTGAATGCCTCAATAGAAACGAATTTTTTAATCCCGTTTAAAACTAATTTATAATTATAGGTCGAACTACAGATGTTCCGATATAATATTTCGAGAAAACCTGAACATAACCAAACACTTTTTCGACCTCCTCTTTTTAAACCGGGAATTATAATTTCTACACCCCGAATAGGTTTCTTTTAAGCCACTCTCAAATATACATATCTTCTTATTCACTATCGTTAACCAATCCATTCTGAAAGATTATAGCCTTTTCACCGATATCGATCTTTAAAACATCTAAAACGACGTTATTATACAGAAAGTTACTTACCCCCATTTAATTCTCACTGTATATATAAATAACTGCATTTTCCCCGTCGATATTCGTATTAACGACGATTAAATATCCAGGGATTTCATTTAGTGATTTTTAGTAAATAATGATCACATCTCACAGTTCCGCGACCGTATTTAGGTTCATGATTTAAATTCCCATACTACCGCATCAATTTAAACCATAAAAAATTTACTTCCAACTGGCAACCGGAGACCTAATATTACCAAATCTATATTATCTAAAATATATCATACACCCTGTCACACTATACGGTCCGACGTGTTAACTGGAATTATGATATTTAAAAACAAATACCTTATTAACGATATCGTTGAAATAAAACCTTTAAACTTTTACTAATTCTCAAAAGACTATACAACGAACTTTTCATCGACTTTATAATCGAATTCTCTTGTAAACGAACTAGTAACCTATATTACCTTATGCCTATTATAGATCTTTGAGGAAAAGGAATCATTTAAAAAACGGTAGATACTATGAATGTCAAACCTTATGGGGAACAGTTTCTAAATTACCATTGACGATTCTACGGGTTTCCTAACTTTATCATTATTAACAGAAATTAAAATGAAACCAGTGGATTTTGAAAACGCCTTTATAAATTAACAAATATAAAACAGCGTTTAAATACCGTATTCCACCCCAAGACAGATAATACTATCGAACACGCTAATTGAAAGATCTTATCAAATCCATGCTCCTTTATTTTTCATATCTAATGGATTGAAACCGCTTCTTATTAACTTATCAATTGGTAAAAAATAATGAAAATACTATCATCATTAATATCAACCTATTTTTCACTACACATGGCTATCACTTCGACTTTATATAACTCGTCAAACGGTTAATTATTTTAACTATAAAACTATGTTTAAAACCCGAGGCTTTCGTTTAATGCATCCGCGAAACCACGGAATTCTCATAAACTATAATAATAATTACGGAAAAACGTATGAAAAAGCTTTAATGAAAAACGCTCTCTCTAGGAACGGTTTGGGGTTGACAATAACATTTAACTTCTTTTGAAAAATCATAAGTCAAACTAATGTTCAAACAAACTTAACTATTTGTATGATAAATATAGTATCATACGTGTCGTCGATTTCCACATCATCGAATTTGATGTTTCAAGTAGAAAATACCGTCTATTTAAAGTTAATTAATTGACTCAAGACGCTTTAAACCCATTTCTGAACCAGTAAACCCGCGATTACCAACCACACGTTATCGAAGTTATCGTTAAAAATAACAAAACCATACCTGAATTCCACATCTTGGACATTTTACGAACCCGGAATAAAATTTGAATGAACCGTCCCTGTATTAGCAATTCCCCAGAACTATAGGGTTTGGTTAAATGGGTAGGTTATATACACTCAACTTAAAAGCCAGATTCAAATTTTTTTAACACCGCAACTTTCGATATTTTCGAATCCCGTTATAATTCAACCAAACATGAAGATAGACGTTCTCGCCTAATCTAATACAAACTTAATTTAATTTTGTCTTTTACTTATTATCTCATCATGAAAAACTGTTATTTTTCAAATAATGCGCTAGTTAACTCAAGTGAGTTAATGTTAATCATCATGGGTTGGTATCAGTAATGGACTAGTTAACTTATATAGATTATTGGTTGCCCACGTGAGTTATTAAGACCGGTAGGCTAATTAATCCTTATGAATTGAGTGAAAATAGAAGGCGATTTAACCTTCGTTGATTAAAAAGGCCAGTAGGTTTATATACGTAAAAAAGAAGAGGAGAAAAAACATGGAGTTGAGGCTGCGAGTATTGAAATATACCGGAGGTAATGTTACAAGTTGGTGCCTATGCTAGTGGTTACCAAGGATCTAGCTCTGGCGGTTAACATACTCCTATTATACTCTTAAATCTTTCTATCATATAACCTGATCACCTCACTTTTTTAGCCTATAGCAACTCCTTGGCAGAGGTTTCTCCCTCCCTCTCTTCATCAAGGATTATAGATAGTATCCGACCGTCTTAAGCGACAGCTCTAGCTTTGTCCCTTCACACTCATCACATATTTCTCTCGGGCCTCTTTACAATTGAATCCAAAATTATATATTACATACAAAATGTTACTTCGGGGTTCGTTAAAATAATCTTCAAAGTAAGGTGAATAACAAGCTAACTGTTATTACTAAGGTTATCGTCTTTTGAAACAGTATCACACATAACGTAATCGTCTTATCAACTGTCTGATTTCCGTTAATAAGGGTCCCATAAAATAATAAAAACTCTGTTTGGCTTTTCAACTTCAAACGACTAATATTAGATACCCTGTAATACAACGCCTTTTAAAGTTCCAAACGGCTTTATCACCTTTGCCCTCACCCCCACCCTCTCCCATTTGATAAATTATTTCCGAGTTCTTCTCCTAGGGCTTTAGCCGTAAAAATATCCCGGTCGTATAATACGAGCCTTTACCATTTTTGGCTAAACTTCCAACCGTAACAAAACCCGTTGTAATAGCCGATTCCAACTAGGTATTTACCTAAAAAAACTCGTTACTACTCCTGTTCCGGCATGTTCAAAGTCACAAAGCTTGGGTTTATCGGCTTTTAACTCCTAAAAAAAAACTTCTATCCTTTTCGTAACTTATTATAATTACGCCCAAATGCAAGCCAAGATTTTCAATAAATATAATAAAAGCCTTACCGAAAAAAGAAATAATGTAGATTTTTGAATATTCATTTTCCAAGTTTGACGAACACTGTGTCATAGTTATCATAAATTAATCAATGATTTAAAATTTCTATTGTAAATACATCGAAAACAGGTTTGATATTTGCCAAAATTAATAAAAAGTAAGGGTAAATAGCGTTGATTTTTCACCTGAAACGCACATTTCCAACGCTAAGGCGATGAAAGCCTTTCGCGACTTCGAAATCACTGTCACTAATTACTTTAAGCATGTAACAACATATTTGGATATCATTTGGGTAATATAAAGGCGTCGATAAAACGCTATAACTTCCTCTTCATAGGCGTACAACCGGTGCACGCCTTTGATAACTTATAAAAAACCTCCTATCAGTACATTGAAACCCTAGGTATATGAATATAATCGGTAAAGAACGCGTAAAATAACTCGTCATACAGAGCGCCCTTGAAGATACTTATCTAGACAAACAAACGATTCGTCTACTTACGAGGCTAAATTAGTACATCAAAATAAGATAATAACTTGTGGTACCAACGAAAGAGTATGTGTATCTATGTGGTACCAGAACGGAAGGTGTATGCCGCCTAGTATATTAGATATGCGAGCTTTCTAGTAGTCTTTAGGTTCTCTTTTATCCTATTAGCTATCAAATTGAAATCAACACATAATTGCGATTTTGAGTTCTACCAGTAATTAGTAGCTGTAAGTTAAAATTTTAGAAGCACTAGACTCTATTCCCAACTATTTTACCAAGAAACTATACAAGAAGTCACTAGTTTTGGTAGCTACTAGAACAATAACAACTCTCACTAGCAAACCAAGAAGCTACCCCACTGGCCTAGTTAAATATCAACTTCGTTGCTTTTAACCCGCTTTTTACCTTACGATTCAAACCTTTCCCCCCCTTATTAATCTTCTTTATCACGAATTGTAACGCTGTAGCTGCTCTAGAACATCTCTGCCACCGCTATACCATGTCTTCACAGCCGCAAACTTAGCAGCCTTAGCCTCCTTATTCATTAACTTTTAAGTTTTCTTTTTCGCTACTTTTATAAATTAGCGAGAGCTTCAGTCTTTGAAATTGAAACCTAATAAGTTATAATCTTTAACTTAACTTAAAACTTGTTACTAATTAACTACTTCTTCTACTACGTTTTACCCTTCCTTATCACTAGTTTTTTCTTTTAACCTCACTCATTCCGCTGCTAGTTTTCCCAGTTAAAACATTTACACCTGTCAGAATAAACGCCGTTACTAAGGAACCAGAATAGGCTCTCCGCTTCCAGCAATAAGTGTCGGATATAAATACCAGTTTAACTAAATGCTTCAATACTTTTAACACGGGTCTTCAATAATAAATTTTCGTTCATGAAATCATTGTCGCAAAACCCTTCAATAATTTCATGTAAGAGCATAATCCTCGTCAAATTCCTTGTTCTCGTAGTCCTCCATGTTTTTATCCTCGCCTTTATAGCTTTAAACGTTCTTGAAGTCGCAAGGATCCCAATATACTTACTACTTATTCTCCCGCTGAAAATAGTTTCCGACGTTTAAAATACGGGGAGGTTGCTGTGTTTAACTTTGAATACCCGGATCCTTTTAATATGGGAATCTTTATGATAAGTCGAAAATTTATTTTCAAGGATTTCTGGAACTTTTGAGTTCGTTTAAAAAAATTCAACAAGTTTAATTCTAAGGCGGAAAGCGAGAATATCTCGATGTTTATCAATTTATTTTAGGGTTTTTCTATCCGTTGGTGAAATACGAAGATTTGTTTTATAAGAACCGTTGTGATCTTGATATAAAAGGTCTCAAGGAAATTATCAATGTTTTAATGAAATGTTTTTAAATGAATTGAGGCCGTGTTACTAAAACGTTCAAAGAATTGATGTTTACGTTAAGAGATATTATAACCGAAGAGTATTGTTTTCAAAAGTATATTTAAACCGAATTTCTATAGGCGCGAGTCATAGGTACGTTCGACCGAGTAAATGAGAATTTATGTGTTGTTATAATCGAAATATGGGTTTTATTAGATCTGAATATTCAGCAAAACCCATTATCTCACAATGGCAAACGAACCATAGAAAAATATATATCTAAAATCGGAGAATTTAAGACAACTTTTCTTACGGTTACCAGTTAACAATATCTTTATCATAAGCTAAATATTAAGGAGGGCCGCGAGAAGTATGAATGGCGTCAAGTTTGTAAAAAGTTTAAGCTTGGGAAGTTGACTTTATATAAGGAGAAAAAGAGGTATGATTACTATAAGTATTCTGGTAAGGTTAGATATCCTCGTGAGAAGTGTGAGACTTTCTATAAGCGTGAGTACGAGGACTATGATTGGCATCACTGCTATGATAATCGCCGCGGCGACCGTAAGGGTCACCGTCGTTATGGAGATAATTATCGTCGCAAGGATTGAATTCGTTGCAACAAATGTCGCGACTATATTAATAATATTCAATCTAACAATGACTTTAACTATTTTAATCAAAGCGACTTTAAGTTTTTCTTTATCTTTCTAAACAAGTAAGTAAGGATTTGTAAGAGATACATTACCAAACCGCCGGACGTATTGAAGCGGTAAGAACTAGTTTGAATCCTGTAATACACTTTTCAAGCTTTTAAAAATCTATTCTAAGGCGAAGGTTTTATTCTTGCAGGTAATGAGGCGAAAGATTAGGTATATGAATAAGAAACCATATTTTAGCCTTAACGACATTGTAAACTTTATATAAGACCTAGAAATTGTCTTAATTAAACTTTTCCACAAGGAGGTAGCTATAGCTATAAGAAGCTTCCATTTTCTATAAGTAACTGTTCATTCCACTCCATCTAGCCCAATCTATACTTCTTTTCTAAATACGTATTTGAGTAAAGACTTTGTAGTTAGTTCTTCAGTTAATAAATATTGTTTTAAAATGTCGAGAGAGACGTTTCACCAGGAACACCTATTACTGGAGTTATGGAATCATTTGTAAAACTTACCAATAATGTTCATTAGTTATTTTTATATTGTGAATACAAGTCGAGCGATACGCTCAATATATTATATGAAACTGTCACAGGCTAGTGCCTGAGCTAATGGTTACCAAGGATCAAGCCCTGGTGGTTGCTATCCATGCTCCTACGGTACTCTGGAGCTTCTTTGAAGCCGTATGGGAACATACCCTTACCTATCACGTAACCAGGTCACTCATTTTTCTGTATTTTCGTAGCAGCCCCTTAACAGGTGTTCTTTTTTTATTTATTTATCGATGATTATAAATAGTATCCGACTATCTTAAGCGATAACTTCGTGCTAGATTGATTACATATAATCTTGTATCTTTTTTCCGACGGTATTATTGCTACTAATAGGCAGTTATAATCGAAAATTATATCTTGCTCTTGCGATTCTTCGAACCTAGATCCCTAAGCCCTAAAGAAGTTCCTCAATGTACGCGTAAGGGAATAGCTTTAAAGAGTTTTAGCAGCACACTACGATTATCGTACCACATGATACGAATATTTTACCGATGCTTTACGTACAAAATTTATGAAGCGAGAATAAAACGTTCGCGAATATATCCTAGTTTTGAAATAACGTAATGGTAACATACTTAATACGTTAAAGAATATAATTCGGCAATTTAAAGTTACCGGTACGCTTACGTTTTCAGAATAACGCCCATTTGAAAAGGGTTTTACTACGTGACTTACAAATAACGTAACGACTATGTCATTCCTTACCATAAACCGATTTAACCTACTTGACAACGACGATTAGAATTTCTTTAACTTTGACTAAAATACCGGTACCTCACTCAATAAACGTTAACAGCTCAAACACAAGCCTGTTACCGAAGCAATTAAGTTATGCTGCATCAAGTTACGATTTTTGGCATAAAAATTACGATGTGAAGTAAATTATGTAAGGATGAAAAATTTATCGGTATTAGAAAAATCTACTTTCACGCTATTTTTTAATAATTCAACGGCTTTACAACAACTAAGAGTGAAAGTTATTACGCTCATGTTAATATCGGTTGTATTAACAACTCTAATACATTTATAGTAATACTTCGCGTTTATGACTACGATTTAAATGTAATGAAAGACATTATCACTCGGTTTGAAAATATAAAACAAGGAGATCGCAAACGGTTTTACGTCTTTTTCAACGTTTGGAAAGCTTTGTTCATAAAAGCTGGCGGTATATCGTGGAAATTTGCTACTAAACTTGCCTTTTGAAAGGAAATTATTGACGATATAGTAGTTAACACGTTATTTCCCTTTGATATACCTGCGAATTACAGAGAATAGATCGTTCGCGTCCAACATATCAATATAAAACTTTATACCATTTTTATTTACTATGGTAGTGTTAGTTACGTTAATGTTATTTATACTGGATATGATATATATAACGGGAATAATAACTGCAACATGCCTACCTGCGACAACTAGGGGGATATTATTATAATTGATATAAACGACTTTCGAATCTATTTTAAACCACGTGTTACTTGGGTTAATTACTCGAAACTCTCTCATTGTAAAAAATTTCACTTCGATTTATGGTACGATGCGAATAGTTATTGTATTCATATCTACCTACTAGATCGAACGTATCGGCCAAACGGCTTTGATACTAAAGCTAATATAAATATTTACCTTAAATTTACCTAAGATTTTATTAAACTTTGAAAGGGAAAAGCGTAACTTTTGTACATAGTCGCATATTAGAGTTAGAAAAACTTTAATTTGATCCAGCGATACGTCCCTAACTTTTAAATACCTCCATCTTTATAATAGATTTACTTTGCAATTCCATTCAATTTTTTAATATTTTCGAAAATTTGAGGTATAAATTTTATAAAGTTACCAATAAGTAGTTTAACAATCGATTAAGTTTACTGCATAGCCTTATTATATTTCAACGACTTGGTGAGGCCACACGTTACGTTCTTGGTTCCGCTTTACGGCTTATTTCTTTTATAAACTTTTTAAATATTAATCTCGATAAATAACATTACCGGATATAAGCCTTTATTATTACCTATTTGTAGTTCGATATTATTTTGGGTAAACTGCTAGTAAAGCCTTAGATTGTTGCAAAGTTGTTGATTCGAATCGTCGTCGAAATAACAGTAGTATCGCATTGGTCAAGGTTTGGTAGACCTCTAGCTAGTCTACACTGTCATTTGTATGGTCAATTGCTTAGCTCGTGCCCTAGTGTAAAGTGTGGAGTACTGTACTCGACTTACAACTAGTACAGTAAGTCTACATAAAACAATACACTAAATTTTCAGTTTAGTATAGTTAAATTTAATGTAAGTAAAGTTGACCTACTGCACTGTATATAGTACTATTTCAATACTGGCGGCTTTTTAGTTTGTACTTGTAAGCTAGTGTGGTTGATCAATCGTTTCCGGTTTCCACTAAATTTCCTCCTCGTCAACTGGCTTAACCATTGTTAATTTCAGTCAACTTCCACATCCAATTGCACCTAATTGTATAAAAAATTGACTCCGTTTGCTGTTATTTGCTCCATGTCTTCAAAGTCTGAGTTTATTGATTCCTATAAAAAGTTTTTTCGCCACAAATCTTTGCAGACTTTCACTTCAGCTGTGTCATTCAAACAAGCACACGTCGTTAATTCCCTGGTAGTTTTTCAGTCTGCCAGCACATCCCTAGTCGCCGGCCCGTGATTTGGGTTTGTCAGGTAGCCTATTAACAAAGCCCTCGACGCGTATAGTTAGCCTGTTATTGTCCATAAACATTTCAAGGCCTTATTTAGTGTTGTCTTTGTTATAATATCCGTAGGATTATCTTTACTGTCCATTTATTGAAACTCTTTAATCTCCCTCCTTTCGTAGTCTTTATGGAGTGCTATTACGTCGATTATCAGGCGTTTTTCGCTGGTGGTTTTAAGTTTCGAAAGGTATTCAAAAATGCCTTTTAAAAAGATATAAATTAACACCGGGATAGGAGAAATTTTCAACTACCTGGTGATAAGATTAAGGGTTTTCCACAATGTTATGCCTATGTCAAAGCCTGTTATTATTCCCTAGACTTTCGAAGCTAACACGTTTCGTGTAATCCTTTTACATTTGACAAAGGTTTAGTAAATTAGGTTACCAATAATGTTAAATTGGTTTTCTCGCCTATTTTCATTAGTGGATGTTATCAGAAAATCGATCGGTAAAAGCAGGTAGGTGTTTTTTATAAAATCCCTATCCGTGAAAATTATTAACTTGGACTTAGATAAGTCGATTGGGACGATATTAATCCCCAGGTCAAAGTTTTCAATTTGTCATTTAAGCTTTTTATTTAGCCGGTTGAATGTTTTATCTTTTAGCTCTTATATTTATACCGGAATAAATAAGTCGTAGGATACTTTTGGTTGAAATATGGTAAAAATATAACTTCTCCGGGTAAATTATTTGTGGTACTATTGTGCCTTAGCTACGTCGTTCTTGTTAATTGTAGCTAAATCAATTTCTGAGGTCTTTTGATGAAAACTAACGTTAGTATTAACTTTAAGTTTATGTATTAAAGATTCGTTAAAATTAAATTAATTACCCTTCGTTAACGTTGTTAACGGCTTTAGACTTTCAAAATTAGAGTCTGTAAGCACCTACTGTTATAATGCCACTAAGTTAGCCGTTCCAACTCACAGGTTATCGTTAGTTTATATTCCTATCAAGGTAAAGTCCTTCTCTTATATTATCAATAAACACGGGTGGTATATTAAAAACTTTATAATTAGTCATAATTTCAAGTGTAACTGGTAGGTTAAAAATTCAGGGACTCTTGTTTTAGGTAATCCGTATAATAATTTGATATAACGTTTTACCGTCTTTCAAAAGTAGATAACACGTAAGTTCTATGATAATTCCAGTAGTACAACTCGCTATAAATATATTATTAATTACATATAGGAGTACATTATATCACTGCTATTAAGAGTAAACTTTCCTGTAGTTTTAGCCAAGAAACTTATTACTAAAGCGATTACTAAGCGTTCGCTGATTTTCTGAATTGTTGGCGATTACGTGAGGATTTTCTTTTTACCTTTATCGCCGTATTCTCAAGCGATTAAACGTAACTCTTTATGCAGCTGCTCCGTAATCTTACCCCTCACCACATAGAGAATCGTCAATTTTAAGATCGTAATATTTAGGTTTTAAAAATTAAAATCGGTTTTTGATACGAATTGTATAACCCCTCGAGTTAATAGGCCTTTAATTTCGATCCTGTCGCTTTTCTTAATAGGTTTGCCGGAGGTTTTAATAATACCATTTATTCGAAGCTTTAGTGCTAAATCTTCATCATTCCTTTCTTTCCTATCTACCTAGTCAGTATTATAAATACAGCCCGGTGTGTATTTCTCCTTTTTAACGCTTCTTTTTTTCAGGGTTCATCTGCACTAGTGGCGTTTTATCGGTTTGTCGATAAGAGGTAGAGGAGGCTCGTATTAATTCGTTCGTTTAACTTAAGGGTTTTTATCGTTTGTAGCCTTCATATAGGGTTTAACTTGAATTATGAGAAATAATTTAGGGCCGTTGATAGTTTCGATAACCACTTTAAAGTTTACGATACTTAAGATTTTTATACAGGCCCTTTGATTTATCCAGCTTCTGTTACTCAAAGACTTTACTTTGTAATGGCAGGGTAAGTATGTCGATTGTTATAAAATCATTCCTAGTGTTCAAGGTATTATTAACCTATAGACGTGCTGATTCCCTGTGTAACTCCCTCAAAGTTTTGCCGCAAACTGCAATACGTTTTTAAGTACTTGTCGAAGATAGAGATTCACTCGTTAAATGTAGGTACACTTTAAAGACTAGTAGCGTTGAAACTAGGCCGTTAGGGTCCATAATGTCGTTTAGGCCCTTTATTGCCATTGAAAAGCGTATTTATGAATCTGTAAAGCTTTTAATGTCCAGAGTAAAGATATTATATGCTCGGCGAAGTAGAGCTAATATCCCTTTAACCTTTTTAATACTTTAGTAGGCTTTTACAGATACCTGTTTATATTAGATACCTATTACCTTGTTATTTTTCTAAATCTTTTCCGCTGTAAAGTTGGTTCCTATTTCGTAGAAGATGACGTTAGGTGGGCTTAGGTACGTATCAATCCATAGTATCTTTAACTTTTTTCACGTATCATTTGCCGAAAAGAACTTTAGAAACTTGGCATTATTAATGGATGTTGCAAAGTTAACGATATGAAAAATAGGCTTGTTATTCAAGTAAAATACATTAATAAAAACTTCATAGTTGATATTTTTCTAGTGTTTTAGTGTAAATTGAAATCTCTAGGGGGCTTATGTATACGTTTAGTAATAGTAACAAAGCTTTTTAATAGCTTTTAAGGAAATGTATCTTACATTTTTATACTTTGCGGACTTTAGGACTTTATATAACCTGTTAACGGTTGGTTAATTAAGTCTTTGATGTAGTCAACGTAATTTTGGCTCCGTTAGATTCAATACCACTACTTTTGAGCCTTAAAGATAAACTTATAAGTACTCCTACTCAAAGTCAAAGGGAAACCATTAGCCGTTTTTAATCAATTCGTTTATATTAACGTTAATGTGAAAGCCAAAAGTCTTTATATTCTCTAAGAAAAGAAGAAAATAGGTAGGAAACTTAATTATTGAACGTAATTGCTTCCATCATAGTTTAAACTATCGTTAACCCTAGTAACGATAGTGATTCGCCTCATTCAATGCTAACTTTAGCCTTATTATTATCGTAACAATTAATCTTAGTGGCTGCAATGCTTTCCTTCCATAATGCTACATATTACGATAACCTTCTATTGATTACTTTGTTTCCCCTATGTTTAGTATAATACCTTGTAACGTGTGATTCGTGTAACGATTCCGAAGATTAAAGGTATATAAGGGGCTAGGGGTTTTATTAGAGTAAAGGTAAGTGTCTGATTGTAGTTGAAGTGGGGTTTAGATGGGGGATATTTTGAGGGGTAAAGAGGTGGGTTTGTATTGTTGTTTCTAGTCTGGCTAGCGCTACAGATACCCCCTTATCCTCTAGATATCCCTCCCATGACAGCGGGTAGCCATTTCCCCAGTATAAGGTATGTTTGGCATGCACATCAGTCCTCCATGCTACGAGGTCTTTACTACTTAGATGGTATAGGAAAGCGTAGTCGACTAGTTACTAGGCCGTATTAGAAGTAGTATCTTTATGTAACTTGATTTATTTAAGGGTATTGGCGCCGCTAATCAGCTCGTCGCCCTTAAAGTCTGCGATTTAATTCAAGTAATTCCGTTTAAAAGTGGTAGGGTGTTGGATATAATATATTACTTTTTTGTTATTTCGCTCGCAAGAGGAATGTCGTGTTAATTAATAGTTTGACTTACCACAAATCCAACATCATTTATTACTATTACGACGATGGAGTTTACGGTTACCAGGTCCACCTAAATCTTAGCCCTATTATCAATAAAGTAGGTGTTTCCTCCAGTTTGTAACCGATAGGCCAGATCTTGGGCGTTAAGGGCGCCCGTAGCCGTACTTAAGGTCGACATAATTAACTACCGGAAGGTTTTCTTTATCCACGTTAGGGAAGTTTCCGTCTTAAGGGTATACACCGAGCGAATCCGGTGTGTATATTATTATAGTGGCAAGAGATGAACGTAACTAGTGAAAGAAGCCTTTATAGGTGGTATTTAGGTGTTGTAGGATGTATTTAAACTCGTTAACGCCTGTAACTACTACTCGTACCTATTCGCAAAATATGGCTTCGTTAGAATAGGCCTTCCCTATTACTTATTGGTATAATATGAACTTGTTAAGTATCTGGTTTGAAATATTTATTAATATTTCCTTTTCCTTCTTTTTCATCATTATTACAATCTATCGCGTAGTGACCTGATCTGTATGGTATTGGGTGAGGTGGACATTGTATAGATTTTTATACTATTATAGATTTCGTGAAACTTAGTCGCTCGGGTTTGGAATGTTAGGTAGTAATTCCTGGAGTGCCTTGAAAGGATTCTAGGGAATAATAAGTGAAAACCAAAAGGATAAACCTCTATCTACTTGCTAATATTTAAAAAGTGGATTATCTTCGTATTGAAGAGGTTATAGGGCTTCTAGTTATAGTTTTCTACATCGTTCCAAATCCTGGTGAAGTCATCAAGGAGCTTGTAATTAATGTTAATCATTTTGGCAGGTTTCAGGGGCAGGTTGCAATAATTATCCTAATCTTCCTTAGTATTTTCTAGAAGTTCAAGCCTTCAAACCTCATATACACAGTATTAAGAGTAATTGTCAGTCTCGTAACCCGAGGGTTAAAGTTTTATAGTCGGACTTAAAATAAGCTTTCATGTGTAGGCGATTCTACCATGAAAAAGCTTTTAAGGAACTTAGCGACTTTAATCAAAGTGTTAAAGGGGGAGAGGAACCTAAAAGTTTTAAAAGGCTTGACAGTTATATTTAATTAACTAGTGTAGAGTGCCGACGTTAATTTCTCTGGCCGTGTTGGCAGTTATTGCTTTACGTTTCCTGCCGCCATTGAGGGCATATTCCGCATTGCCGTGTGGAGGTGCTAGGCTGCGGAGCAGCTTAATAGGTTCCTCGTCTCCAGCTCGTAAAGAGGCTTAACTTAGCTAAGGATAAGGAGAAGGTCCCCTAAATCGCGTGTGTAGGCGTTAAGGTTTTTTAATACACTTTTTTAGGGTAGGGATTCTAAGAGTATTTCTCAAGCTTGGTTAGATCAAAGAGTTCTTCTGCCAGCCTTATGTTGCCCTGTGCTAGTACATAGACACTTTGTAATGATCACACTAAATACCCGTGAGTAAATAGAAGGTGTCAAGGGGTTTATGTTAGCAGTAAAGTAGCAGAGGTAACAAAGATGCAATATCAGAAGATGTTTGTTCGTGCTGTAGAATGATCACTAGCCGTTAGGCTATTCAAGTGTGTAGACTGAATACTTAGATTGACAACTGAAGAGCTATGAAGGAAATACTATCTGTGTGGTGATGACCGTGTCCTTATATATCCATGCCATCTTACCGTCTTCAGTACTGGACCGCTGAAGTCGATATCGCTTCCTTCGGTCCAATGTTATCGACTAGACCGCGAGCGGTCCTGTCGGTCCAAACCCTGACCCTGGGTGCTTACATAATAGAGATCACTGGCTTTATGTGTTGGACATCAGGCTTCTGATAGCGCAACGGACCGTTGGCCTATTCCATGACCTGCAGTTGGTCCTTGGGTTATAATACCTAACTGTCGGTACAATATACGAAATTCCGGCTATATAAAAAATGACTTTGATTATATGTATTTTACGGGGAAACAAAAGGTATCCAAACTTTAAACGAAACGATAAAAATATGCTATCAGAAACGCAAACAAGTTAATTTTTTTTATTTTGTACCTCCATAACTAACTTATTTATATTCATCGAGGAAAACGAAAATAGTATTTCAGAAAGAATTGATAGAATGTAATAAATCCAAATTGTGTATTTACTATTACTATATCAAGTAAAAACGGTTTCACTTTACCAAATACATCTTGACGGTATTTTCTTATCCGATTAAGTTAAAACTTAAAAATCTTCGTTACAAAACGTCGAATTACCGTTTTCTGATGGTCGAGATTTCCGCCGCGTCGGTATTTGGTATAATACCCTAAAACCGGCAGCTATAAATATTAAATGACGTAAATCGTAACTCTAAAAAGGCGTTTACCACGCTTTCATTAATATTTAAACATACGTTATAAAATATAGAACATTTTATAATCTTATAAATAAACGCTTATCTGTTTCCTTATCTTAGATCGTTGTATAAATCTTATCCTTCTTCGAATCGTCTTCCCCAAAGATATACTCGTATAAGTAAACATCGAATTCTTTTTTAACGCCTTCTTAATCAGCTATATACGCTATAAAATGAACTTTTATTTGGTATTGAGGCGGGTAATCAGCCTAGAATTTCTGTTTAATGCGAATTTATTTGAATACCAAATATTTAGTCGACTAAAAACCAATTGTATTACAAACGAAACACTGTTTCTGAAGTACTATAAACCCTTGTATACGTTTATATTGACATAATAGACGTAATCTATGTAAAAAATATTATTACTAACTATAAAAGCGCCCACATTAATATCCGCTTTATATATAGTTGCCGAAACTGCCTCTTAAATTTCTTTCGCACCTATAACCGTATTAAGAGCTCGTATCTGGATTTTAATTCTTAAAATACATTCTAAATCGTTGATCCAACACATCACAAATTCTTTCGATAAGATTTGCTTTTATCACTCACAAACTATCATTCTTAACCTTCCTAGTTACGAACATTTATTCAAAACTCATCTACCGGCATTTACAATTCATAATTAATATTATAAAACTCGTTCAAAAAACATTCATATCATTTTCCGGTTGAAACAACGTAAGGTCAAAGTCTGGACTTCCTTGAAATACTTTTATAACTGCTTCAATGAAAAGTTTGTCACTTTTATAATTCAATCCAAACAATATCTGACACTTACTATACTTTGATAACAAAGAAATTAATACCTCCTAGAATGATTTAACTACATAATGATGGTAGTTGTTACTCAACTCCCATATAATATCTATCCAATGCATATCGTATAATTTTGGATTGATCTCTGCATGAAAGTACATTTCCAAGCAACTATAACACTTTCAAAATATATCCACTTAAGTCGAATAATACATATACTTCTCCTTTGTCTCCCTAATCAATATATCGGGTAAAAATATATGAAATCGGGAAGGCTTAATATCCAGTCTTTTACAGTTATTTAATATGATATGAATTTTATTGTCAAGTATATCGTAAAATTAGCCACTATAATTCTCGCTCCTATCCCACAATACATCAAAATTTGTAAGATTTATAAGGTCCTCTCTATAAATATGAAACCGGTGAAATGAGGTCGCGATATAGGTTGTATTACATGGGCATTAGTCTGTAAGCTTCGTATAACTTCTTATTGCCTCTTATATTTCCTTTAAAATCGTTGTCCTCCTAGTTTTAAACGATTTTACTACGGTCAGGAAAGGTATCTCTTTCTGTTAGGTAATTACTTATCCTATACCCTTTTTCTAAAGATCTTATTAAAATGGGTATATGTTTAACCCGAGTAAAGGATAAATTTTGCGACTCTTAGTTCTTTTCTGTCAACTCGTTCAGCTTTATATACCTATCGCGAGATACAGCTAATCTTATTAAACATCTTAATCTTTACGTAAGTAGGGTATTTCCTCGTTATAATTTGTTTCGTGTATTCTTAATAAGCTATCTTCTACGTTCCAGCAACCAATATTCTTTTATAAAGTCTACTTTCAACATCTCTTCAATATATAATTTCGTTTTATCAGACTGTAACAAACAATGATTTTGTAATTAAACCGTTCTTACCACATAAAGTATTAATCTTTCCTTTTCGTAACTATACCTGTAGTACTTTGAAAATCTAATTATACACCGTACGCTACATTTCCAATGTAAAAATCACAAACTATTCCCGAAAATCATCGAATATAAGCCCTTACGTCATTTTTTCCCAAAAACGAAAAATCACGTTTATAACGTACATATTTACCTCTAAAAGATCTGAATCATTTACCAATACTTTTTTAACATTATCCCACAAGTTCAAATGAACAATATAACGAGGATTTCTCCTAAACGATGTATTTAAAATAAAAGGACAATATATTACATAACTTTCACCAGTCTTATCAATAATAGTTCCATAAAAGTGAAGTCGTCGCGCATGAGGGCCTATAACGAATAGAACGTAATGATAAAGTTTTCTATACGCTTAAAAAAATATATTCAAAGGGGTCTCTAAATAAAAACTCAAATGAAAGGCTACAATACAAAAATGAAATATAAATGAAATTTGAAAAAAAAATTCAAACAAAGAGTTTAATGCTTGCTAATACAAATAAAATGTAAATAAGATGCAATCACAAACAAGTCAAATGCTTGGAAGTGGTGATTTAATACTTACAAACGATAAATTAGTCAAGTGAGTAATGAATTTAAACATTGTAAATAACGATTTAAATGAACCGTGTATAATAAGGGGAATAGAGTAAAGCGAAAATGTAAAAAAAACGGACGTTCGGAGATGATGTAAGAAGTTGCGTATAAGGGTTGAAATAGCGAGTAATAGTAAGTCAAAAGGATATAAGCACCTTTTGTATTGTATGAAACGCTTTTAATGTATAAGCGTTTCAAAAGTTATTTTGGATGTTTTCTAAATATGCTGAAACGCTTTAAAAAGTTGCTTTAGACGTTTGGTGTGTGTTTGGTAAACGTTTTGAAAGCTATTTTTGATGTTAAACGTATTTAAGTAAACGCTTTAAAATCTATTTTAACCGTTTCTATAGTTTTTATAAGCGATATAAATGCTACTTTTCAGCTGGATATATCCCAATTCATGGGTCCGAAACGTGATAGCTTACGAAGTCGATACGTAATAAAACGCTTTTCAAAAAATACTCGGATACGTCTAAAACGCTAATAGAGTTAATATTGGTGTAACGAGGCTTTTGATATTTAAATGGCACCAACCGAATGAATAATATTATATTGACGTCATCTATTTTAAATTAATCTCCAGGTTTGACAATTTTTTCACACTTTCGTATTTTTTTTTCGTAAATCGTAATATTAAACTACAAACTAATTGAAACCTTTACAATATCCAGAGCTAAGTATTCAACTGAGGTTCATCTCTTCATTACTAAGGTAACTAAAGGTAACAGAATCGACTACTAATTTATATCGGTTGGATTTGAACGTCAACATATAAAAACCAATATTTAAAATAATAAGATCAATAGTATTAATTATAGATATTAAATAGAAGAAAGAAAAGGAATCCAGAGAATATACGTCTTAGGTTAGAGATTATATGCTCTCGACCGGAGCGTGGCACTCTATTATACACCCTGCTAACGTCCCTCCTGGAGCGTGATACGCTATCTTACACTTTGCAAAAGTTCTTCCTACAGCCTGATACGATATCATGTACTACATAAACGTGGTTTCCTATGCTTTCAAACTATAATGATATCTAATAATCTCCATAGAATGTTATAATGTACGGAAAGCCTTTCGAAGAATTGCGAAAGCAATTTTCCAATCGCCCAGTCAATGATGCCTTTAACACTGAAAATTACCCAACGATGATTGATGTGTTAATTTTGTTATTATAAAGTAGAATCCTCGTGTGGCGATAGTTTCGCAAAGGAGATGGCTTATTTTATATTTTAGGTGTTGTTGACCCAAATATAATTGTTTAATTGCTAGCAGCTTCACAACGTTTATTATGATTGAAGTTAAACCTTACACTAAGACAAATACCGATAAAAATTATTAAGACAACAGAATCATTTAATACACTTCTTTCCTTCCTATAATCAACATGACAATAGAATAACATCGATGCGGCCGACCACTCAAAAGGAAAAATATTAAGGATAAGTAATACAATCTGGATTGTATCTACACTATTGTTTGAGTTAACAGGAGGGAAATAATGATTGAAACTTAGCCGGTAAACTTCGCGTAACAAGAATTATCAAAACCCCATAAAAACCTTTGAAAAAAGTAATAAGATCGAGATTAATATATTCTTTAAACGAAGAGTCGCACAATAAGTATTTCAAAGAGACTTTGACCTCTATTATACTAATGTTACGATTTTCAAGTTAAGGATTATTCACGAAATGGAGGGAAAAACACGTATATCATACAAAAAGTTCCACTTAATCTTATATAAATACGATAATAAAGTTGAAATGAATTTTTACGTAATCATAAACAATTAAAGAGATTATCCAATATTCTATAGTCATATTGGTAATATATTTGGTGACAAGTATTAATGGGAAGATTACTTTGAAAACCGTGGTATTCCTTGAAGTTACATATAATTAACACTTAATTTATCAAAAATATTTTTATTACAGTTACCTAAAGAACTCTGTGACAAGTGCCTATTAGAAATGGTTATATCATGTATTAAACTACTATATATGTTGGTCAAAGTAGGTATCTATTTGTTTTCAACCTACTAGTTATACTTTACGTGAAAATAATGCGTGGAATATTTAATTTACGACTTATAATTATCAACTACGAGTGTTAATAGAAATTGAAATATGGTAGGTGTATGAATTAATGATACATTTTTTTTTTCGTAATTTCAGGTTTTGTAATAACGGATTAACGTATGATAAAAAATTCGAAGTTCTGGAATCATAAGCCGATTACTACTTGAATTAATAGCGGTCATTTAGACTTTAGCGGATCGTAAATCGATATACATTATATTGACGACGTTTACCTTAGTTTACGTTAAAAATAATAAGGTTTCACTTGGGTTAAGATTAATATTATTGATTGAATAAGAGTTAAAAAGTATGTAAATTAATACACCCTTTATAGTTACGTAGTGACTCTATGTTAACCAGAGTTATAGTAAGATTGATTTGTTTTTGTACAAACTTGAAACTTGACTAATACGAATCAAGATCGATAAAATAAGAAAAGGATCCCATAAATGAGGAATTTAATGCTAGTAGTAACTATAATCTTTATTAAAGTATCAAGGTTTAAGTTAATATTTTGTATCAATGGTAACTTTATTAATACTATAAATATATTATTATAAATCGGAATTTTAACAGTAATCTTTGATGGTGATAGATTATAGAAAGGAAGGTTTGCTTCAATATGGAGTTTGATTTACTAAACTTTTATCAAATATAACATGGTTATGAGAAATAATTTGCTTTCGAAATTTATAATATAAACACCGGCTTTAGTATGAGTATAACCAAGTGAAATACACTTAATATCATTACTAAATAATCGAAGATTTCATCTATTTCAGTCGTTATTGGTATTGATTTGAAAAATTCATTCTAGATTTCTTTTTAATATTTTGTTTGGAACGACTTCTCAAAATTGATAATAATCAACTTGATGGTTTTCTATAAACCCAACAAGAATAGGGAAATTGAAAAAAAAACGATGAATCTATAGTAAAAATAACTCAGCTAATGTAATAATGAAAGATATGCTGAATGGTTCTATGGAAAGGTTCATGGATATTAATAAGTAAATTATATAGATTAAGGTCTATATCCGAAAGCTACTTGTTAAGATATTACGTGACGGCGGATGGGGAGAAAAACGAGGGTACCCTATCAAATTGAAAGACTATTAGGGGGTCGAAATAGTTGTCAATGCAGATTTAATTGACTGGCACGGTTAGTTTAAGAGTATAATTGTGAGTACGTTGATGAATTGGAGTAAAAAAGTGGGTACAACCTTTGTTGGCGGGAATGAAAATGGTGGGGAGTGAATTTACCATACAAATAGCAGTGGAATTGATACAGGGAAGGACTTGCGTAGCTGGAGTTTTTATAACGAAATATACTGGCATTAACATTATCATCATAAAAAAAACGCTATTAGTGTTGAAATAACATTAAAGTACAGTGAATTTAAAGCTAACTATACTGAATGCAAGTTTATTGCAGTAAAGCGCGCAGTTCAATGTAGGGTACGAGCCAAACAATTAATCATACAAATTAGTATATAAAACAGCTAGCGGTATACCAAACTTGGAATAATGCATACAACATTTGACTACTGCGATACTACTTTTACTTCGACCACGATTCGAATATACAATTTTTTAAGATATAAAAGCCTATCAACAAGGGTATTATTAACTCAACGCCTAAAAGATTCCCTTGGTAATTCTTTTAATGCTTTGCCACACGCTGTAATCCTCTTCTATATAATTTCAAATCAAGAACATTCGGTTATCTGAGGAAGATATGCTTCAAAGACCAAAAACTTTAATACTAGGCTATCAAGGCCTATGGTATTATTCACACCCTTTACCGTCATTTCAAAAGGTGTCATTGAGTCCTCAAAACTTTAGATTTCCGATGTAAAGATATTATACGCCCTTAGAAGTTCCGCGTATCATCTGTTAACTTTGTTGATGCTTTCAAAGGTCTCGAAAAATATCTATTGACATTAAATCCCTATTATTATAACATCAAATTGGAATTCAACCGCCATAAAGTTAATACCAATATCGAGAATAATAACGTTTAATAAACCTAAATACGTAGTAATCAACAATATCTTCAACTCCTCCTAAGTATTCTTCATCAATAGTGACTTAAGAAACTGATCACCTTATAAAGAAGATACTAAGCTCACGATATGGAAGACAGGTTGATTAGCTAAATTAGAAAAATGAGCCAAAATCTAATAATTGAAATATTTATCGTTCATCAAAATATATTCTAATCCTTGAAGAAACAGTACATTAGTCCATAGATTGTAATAGAGATACTTAATGGCCTTCAATGTGATTTATTCTGCATTTGTATTACCTTTAAACTTAAGTGCTTTATATAAACTATTGATGACTAGGTAATCAAAACGCGGATTGAACTAACACATTTTTGACTTCGTTAAGTCGATTAAAGCGACATTCAGCTTTCAAATATGAAATCATAGATATCTCTATTGAAAGGTAAAAGAGAAACTCCGGTTTTTTTCTATCAACTTATTAATGCTAACATTAACATCAATGCTAAGTATCTTTGAATATTTTCAACTAATGAGAAATGGGGTAGAAAACTTGAAAATATAGAAGGTAATCGATCCCAAAACTGTTTATACAATCGTTCACCCCAATGAATATAGTTTCTTAAGTAATCCCAACTCAAATGTGGCTTTACCGGTATTTGAACTATTAATCTCAGTAGCGGTGAAACTTTACTGTTGTAACACAATATACTACGAATATCCTTTCATTACGTATCTTAAAAACCCTGTATCAAACATGATTCCTTCAAACATATACTCCGCGTAAAATTCTCGAAGGTTAAATGTATGTAAAGAGTTAGGAACTTGATACTTATAACGAAAAAAATGTCTTTTTTTATTAGGCGGTAAAAAAAGACGTGGTTGACTAATTACTAGGTTACTTTAAAAGCAATATCTTCATACTACGCGATTTACTTTAACGAGTTATATTGATGGTATAACGAGATTTTTCCTTCATAATCCACCACAAAATCTCAGTAATATTTTTTAAACATAATAAAGTATTACCGATAATATATCATTCACAATTTGTCATATTTATCAAATGGATAACGACTTAAACCAACCATTGGATTTAGTATAAATTCAGAAATTTTTATTACTATTATAAAAATAATACTTGCGGTTACTATATCTCGTTAAATTTTAGCGATTTTATTTTCGTCATTATAATTTTGCATCTAATAACCCTGAATAGAATTTTAAATATTAAAACCTATTACAGTAACGATTGACAAAATATGCGATTCAATATGTTTTATTATCATAGTTATTGAAAATATCATTTTGGAGAAATATTTCAACCAATTAAAGTGTACTTATTATTACAATCGTAAAAGAGAACCACAATAGGTTAAAAACAATTATAAATAACATTTGTGCACTACAAAATGTATTCAAACTTATTAAAGCTAAGAACAATCACCCGAACTTATTTTCAAAGAATTTTTTTTCCAATGTATAGCTTTCCTATCGCTTTTTTACATAATATTATCTTATTAAACATCTGATTAAAAAATCTTTAAATGCTTCCTCTACTTCTTATCGCTATTATTGGCGGACAACGCATTATGGACTGATTCATATATTATCATATTCAATTTATATCGTATTTGAAATATTTCTCATTTTAGTATTAAATTTACGAAAGGTATATGTTTCAAATCAGGAGATTGGGAAGTAATCCATAGCTTAATCTGTAAAGATTCCCAGAAACAGCAAATTGAAATCCAAAAGTTAACTTTCTATCCAATCAGGAATATTAAAAAACAATATCTTTGTATTTAGCAAATTATAAGAGTAATATCATATTTTTCTATATAATATTAAATTTTTGAAAGGTTAGTAAAAATCTTGTAGTTAATATTATCTTTTTTGTCCGGCCTTGGGGCTAGGTCGCGATAATCGTCTTTCCTATAAATGTTGTTTCTTTTAGTTAAATCAAGCTTTGGTTCTTCAAAGTATTGGTAGTAAGGGCAATTTCCAGTCGCCTAGCTTAAAGGGTAAAGTTTTGTTGTTGTTGGTAGGTTCTAAAACCTATATCACGTGAATAAGTAATTTAGAAGCATAATCAAAAGATTGGTATTTGTAGTATAAAATAAGATAAAATCTCCCAGAAGTATTCCAGAGAGGCTACGTCACGGATGGAAGGTTATATACCTTCTATTCGGGCAGTAGCCCTTTTACCATTCGGTATGAAATAGCCATTCCAGACCGCTCCATGCATGATGCACTTTACGTCTTGTAAAAGTACAGCCTGCAGCGTGACACGTTATCGTGCACTTTGCAGGAATGCACTCTATAATACGGTGCACTACCACTAGACCTATGTATACTATCTATAAGGTTATATATTAATATCCACTCAGGCAATCTTTTCTTTCTTTATATACCTATAGCCTAATAGCGACAGTATAGTTATATTACTAATATCAAAAGGTTTAAATGAGCAGTTCTCGTAGTGATAGTGTGGTTGCAGGTCTTTAAATGAGCAATCTTCGTAATGACAGTATAATTGTAGTATCAATTGTAAAAGGTTTAAATCAGTAATTTCGGCTGGAATAAGTAAGGTTTGGCCGCGGTAATAATTGTAGTTAGGCCCTGGTTGGTATAGCTAATTGGTAGCGATATAGTTGGTAATAGCGTCTTTTGTGAATTCTGATAGGGGTAATTGCACAAGTGTTATAGGAAGTGATTGCATAGGGTTAATTACGCAAGGGTAATTACGAAATTACTTATTGGGTTAGTATAAAAAAATACGTCGCTATTGGTTTAGGCAAAACGTTTTCTTTTCCCAAAAGCGTGTGACCTAAGTTAATACAAGTCTTTATTCCAACTTAACCTTTATTCAATTTAATTAAACCAAGTCGCTTTAAAAGGTAGGTTATAAGACCTATATACTAACTTTTATTTTAAAAAATGTCGTATAAAAATAGGATAGCTAGGCGCCGTTTAGCCCGAGAGTGTCGACGCGTCGCTACCGCCGTAGCCGCCGCCGCCGCTACTAATTGCCCGCCCTTATCGGGTACAATTTCGTCGATAACTATTACCCCGCCCGCCGCCGCTACTCTTACAAACCTACCAAGCTCCGTCGCCGCCGTCACCTCATCCTCCGCCGCCGCCATTACTCTCACTCCTACCGCCATCACCGCTACCTCCTTATCAGTTTCGTTTACCCTTACCGCCACCACCACCCCTTTCCCGGCTTCTCTTACCTCCTCCGCTGCGACTATCACTCCCTCCCCCTCCTCCCCCTCCCATTTCCCCTTAATCTCCTTAAGGGAGGAGCGGAGGGTTTCAAAGGTTATAAACCTTACCGTTTTCCCACGGGTAAAGACCCCATTACCCGTAGAGGCCCTTTTACACCGTAAACGCAGTTTGGCACATTTATGCTAGGGTTCGTATATTTTAAATTCGCCCCTTTATATTCATTTAATTTCTTTTTCTTAATGAGGAGCATAAGGCAGATTTGCTCTGCCGCCTCAGACTCCGTATTTATAGGGTACGCCGCGAAGCCTTTTTAACACGTAAAGCGTTAAAGCGACGTATCTGGGTCCATAGTATCAGGCCGTTAATAGATACCTCTTACGTATCGTATATTGCGTTTACGTCTACGGGTAAGTCCGTTAGCGATTGCTACGAAATCAGGGATCGTTTGGCCCATTATTACCGTTACGAACAAATTAGCAAATTATACGCCTTTGTTTCGGTAGTTATATAGCTGTAGGCTAAGGCCGTTTTACGCGTCCGCCGGCTTTATAATAAGTTCCAACTGAACTCTAAAATTTCATCTAATAGAGATGTAACGTTCTAGGTGCTCCGAAAAACAATCTCGGTCGTAAATAACGAAAATATGCCAACGTTAACTAGTAATAAACGCCAACCGGTGGTCTAAGAAGTTAACGACCGTTATTACTGCCTGGAAAAAAGGCCTACGTATATATTACGTAGACGAGTATAACGACGTGATTGCACGTCGCTATAAGGAAAATGAAGCCCTCCCTATGCTTTTACCTAGGTACATGCAACGTAAAGCGTAAAGCTACATCCTTACTAGCGCTAATAGTGTTGATAACTTTAATAGTAGTGACATTATCATAAAGGGGGAGGGTAATAAGAAGAACGGTAGGGATGCAACAACGTCGCCCTCTCCTTTTTTTGATAATAACTAACTGACCCTACGGCCGGATCGGCTCGTCCGATTTCTATAATATTATTACTTTCCTTAAAATAAACATTTTGAAAATGTACAGTAAAGTATATAAAACAAAGGAAATAATATACAAAAATCGTTGTGATATCGTAGGTTAAAATAAAAAAGGATTAATAGCGAAATACCTAATCGGGTTAAAGTGCGTAAAACAAAGGGTAAAAGTTTAAAAGTGGTTTAAGATTATATATTCTACTATATAAAAAAAATCGTGTCGAAGTATGTAAATTGAAACGTATTGATATGCCGGAAACGATACGAAATGGCGGATCTAAGCAAAGGAAGAAAAATAGGGGAAAGAAAAAAAATAAGTTCGACGTATTTAAAACGAAGAGTAATAAAATTTTGGGAACGACGTAAAATTGTAAAACCAAATAAAAGTATAAATCATAAAGCGATATAGATAGCAAAACCTGGATCGCTTCAAACCTGGAAAAATGGTGTAATATTCTAATAGGGTCGTAAAATCTTTTTAACTATACTAATAAACAGTATAATTATCTATATAAACTTTTCTAATAGTCCATTCGGGGTAGTTTTGGTTATTATGTCATTTAGGTTTAATTTACTACCAATCCATTCTTTTCTTGATTTTACAACGTTCATATAACTCGTATAAAGCTATAATATCGATTATTAATAGTTTCTTCTTCGTAATGCCTAGCTTCACTAAATATTTATAAATCATAAAGTAATTAGTATATATAATGAGAGGGATGAGGCGTAAACCAAGATTAAAAATAATTATCTGGACCGTTATCACTATAATAATACCTAAATCGAAGCCTTTAACTATACTATATATTTTGAAAGCTTAGATGATTTTCGTAACTTTTTTACACTTATTAAAACTTTCATAAATAGTATTTCCAAAAGAAGTAAAGCTGGTTTGAGCTGTTATTTTGTTGCTGAAAACTAAAATAAAGCTTATTTACGAATTATTGTCGCTTTCATTAGCTAATAAGGTGTTAGAAAAAATTAATAGCTTTATAATACGTATATTTAACGGTACAAATTGTAAACCGAGCTTTGAATTATGTATTTTCTATAGAAGACGCTTATTGAACGCCTTATATATATCGTTCATCAGGGCGGTTTCGCATTAAGCGGCAACCGAAACGTTAAAAGCCGCTTCCGGTTATATCATCGAAACAACTTAAATACTACATATATGTTAGCATTTGTATTCCTCGGCCCGTTTTACGTTATTTCAAACGATATAGGCAACTTTATTCAGATAACCCTTTTACTTAAAGCCTAAAATGCCGTTCCTGAGAGTAATTATAACGCTATTAAAATCGATTATCTGGTCTTCTATTAGATACGTCTTAAGTTTCGTCTTCAAACCAGTCTCCAAAAGTTGTCTTTTCTTAAACGCGAAAGATAAGGCGTTACACAACGTTAAAGTATCGTCCGTTGATATAACTATCAATGCAAAGCCATTCAAACGGGTTATTGATACCAACAAATACGGGTCGAAGGTAAAGTTTGTTATCCCAAGCCTTTACTTATAATACCTTTGATAAATATTATATTACTAAAAGCCGGTTTTAACTAATCTGTAAAGTAATTTTATAATACGTAAGATCGTCTTAGGCGGGTGGTGTTACCTGAGATTCTTCAGTATATCGGCATAGATTCGTCGTTTAAGCCGCTCCTTAAATTGTGTGTATTCCTATGTTATATCTCGAAGTTCGATATATAGGTTATATTATATACGTTAAAGAACGCCGCTAGTATAAGAATTAGACGATGAATAACCCATTATAATGTAGGCGATTAGGTTATGATGTTTTTTTTACCTTTGTCATTATATCTTGTAACAATTAGGCGGGTTTTCTCATAAGGTTTCCTGACTTTATCCTTAACTTTGTAGACGAGGCGAATTAGAAAATTTGTGTAGACATTATAAATAGTCTAGTTGAATTGGTTCAAACAAAAAACGCCTTAATTAATTAAAGTTAAAAACTCTATTTGGGTAAATTATTCGAACAAGGTACCTAAAGCGGTAATAATTCCCTTACGGCGGAGTTTCAGGTTAAGCTTGCGGTTTTCCATCTTCTTTTACGTAATAAAGGAGTCCGTAATAAAGTTTTTGGGTTTTTTTCTGATTTTCGAACCGAAGGGACGCTTTTGGCGGCGAGGTTTTTGTAAGGTTTATATAAATGGGTCGCTTTTGTTTAGCATAAGCGGGTCGAAATCTTGTTTCTGGGGGTAGGTTAAAGCTGGGATCGGTTTAAATTCTTCGTTCTTGAGAGTGTCTCGTTAATGGTTTTGTTTGTCCTACGATTTCAGACCGTTTTTTCCACCTTTCTTTTATATTCGCATGCTATTATCCAGAGAAACGAATTTGTGCCGTTTGGAAAATTAACGAGTACATTATAGCCTTTAAACCCGTTAATTCTCCAAAAATTAGTTCATTTATCTTTGGTTTTCCAAATCAGAACTTTAAATTGTAATGGTAGGTCTAAAATTCCAGTTTTACGTGAGTCATTTCTTATGGCCAATGCTTTGGACACGTCGTTTTTGGCTCGTATTGAACGTAATATTGCCATAGCTTTCGCCAAAGCATTGGCTCTTTATACTGTAGATAGTAATAGCGCGGAGTTTGTATGAATCCTTAGGTAGGCATTGAAAACAAGGAGCGTGGAAATAAGTCCACTTAGGTTAAAATTATTGTTAACGGCGCTAACCGTTATCTAAAGGATAAATTCCTTAAAACTGATACCCTTTAGTTCCTTGAATAACACCTTATACGCTATTTTGAGCGGTTCGTAATACCGCTTACATTTTTTAATACCTCAGGGCTTTTACTAGGATTTATTTATATTCGTTACCAGTTATCCTAACTTTCATACGTTACTTTGTGAAATAGAAAGCTGTATTAACATCGTATGTAATTAATTTTAGGGGCTTAAGATAAACGTTAGGCTAATAATTAACCAAAATGGTTTAATAGTTTAAAGCGGAAACGTTTCTTATACCATTAGTGGCTTGGAATAATGTTACCGCGTTGATTATGTAAAGGATCGGTTAACTATTTAGGTATATAATATTAATAATTACTTCGTAGTTAACGTTTATATCTTTTCAAAGACAGAATTTAAACCGTCGTAAGGCCCATAAGTATAACTAGAACTTATAGTAAAACTTTTCGAAAACTTTAAGTACGTCTTTTCCTACATCCGTATAACCTACGATGTAGAGTAGGCGTAAAAGGCGGTTTGTAGCCGGGTATCCGAATCGTTGGTGTAAAATCCGTGATTCCGGTTGTGTTAAGTAAATAACTTTAATTGTACATGTTTTTAAAAAGAACTATAAGTGGATAAACTTAAACTGGAGTGGTACAGATACACCATTTAAGGTGCGGATACGTTAGTTGGTCGTATTCTGGATTTTGACTTGGAATTTATTTATATTAGTTGATAAAAATAGGAATGGTGTTTTTAACATTATTACGTAAAATTTGACCGGTTCAAACCGCGTATTTACAACAACCGTCCTAAGTGACGACGTTTTTCCTTTATTAAATAGAAATTTTCAATGTTTTCCTATTCGGTTGAACTAAAATTTCGGAAACCTCGCCGCCAGCGTTTTGAATTGTTTTTCGGCCATTAAGATTTCGGCTATACCGGTGTCGGGTATGAACCCTGAACCTAGTTACCGTATTTGTCAAAAAAAGTGAATTGCGGTACTATGTAGGCGTCAAGCACTCTATTTACATAGTTCAGGCTTAGAATGTATATAAATAAAGCGTCTTACAGGCCGTTAAAAATGCGTTGGACTGTTTTATCGTCTTGGGCTAACAGATAAGCATCATGACCCTTAGGATTTTCTTCTCTGGATATGTATTCATATAGCTAGGCATTAAATATATTATCTGTGCTTTCATTCTCGGCTACGTATATTGTAAAATTGACCTCTATCCGGTCTTCAAATGCATAATCGGCCTAAAATTGTTATTTGGTCGGAATTTTCTCGTAAACAGGGTAGTTAGTAAACTAGTAGCCGATTTTGCCACATATAATACATCGCTTTTGTAAACCCGCGGGGTTCCATGTGCTTTTTCGTAAGTATTTCTATAGTTGCGGTGCGTTTCTCCTATTTCTGAACGAATGATCTTGTCCCTTATTGTTAGGGTTTACTCCTTGATACTTGTAGTTGGGGCGTTCGTTTTACTTTAGGTAAACTTTAAATCTTCGATTCAAAACGTATTAAATGGTTTTGGTAAGGTTTGTTTTGGTGATTTAGCCCTCGACTTTGGTTTTACCAGCTATAAATGTTCATTAGAAGCTCGCTTATTGGCGTATAAATGTTTTAAATGATGTTTCAAAGCTTATATAAAAGTCCTTTAGGTTTTTTTTTTCGATTTAAAAAGTATAAGGTTGAAATCTGAGTTTTCGTAGCAGGCTTTCATTACTGCTTAGATAAATAGTTTATCGTCTTTGTATTCTGGTTTAAGAGTTACCTAGCACTTCCGGAACTTATTTAATAGAGCGGTAAGAATTTCTTATGGGTTTTTATTAGTACTTCCCTATTAGTTTTTAACGAATTTCCAAGTCGTATTAATTTAGTTTTCATGGTAAAGTTTGTAATTGATTTCCGTATCTAAGTAGGATTTGAAGCGGTTGTAACACTTTATAAATGTATTTACTTTTGTAAGGTATTATATCTATTATTATTTAGCCTACCCGGAAAATATACTTGGTAAAATAATATAAAATTATAATGGTTCGATATCTAGTTTTTTATATATATTAAGTATGGCTTGTATTTTGTTATTATGTATATCGTAAGGTTTATCGTTATAGTTTTCTTCCCTATTCCAAAACTTGGAGAAGTTGGTAAGTTTTACAAGATTGTTTTTATTAGTAGGAAAGCGGTGTGGTAGAAGGTTACAGTAGGGGTAGTGGTCGGTGGGTATTAATTCATAAGGTACATATTAGCGTTTGGCGCCGCTCGTCAATTATTGAAGCGGGTTATTCTCTATGTTTCAGCCGCTTTTACTATGGTCGAACGGGTTATTTTCGGAGTTTCGGCCGATCCCATTATGGCCGAGCAGGCTTTCCCCAGTGTTCAGGGAATAGTATAGTGTGTGGTTTTATTTTATAGTGTGTGGTGGTGTAGAGGTATATTACATTTGTCCGGTGGATAAGAGTTATAGTCGTTTTTCTTCCGCGAGTTTTCTGTTCCTGGCTTGTGGTATATTAATAGGACTAGGTCGTTTTACGACTCGTTCCCGTTGTTTTAACAATATTTTTTATTATTTCGTAAGGTAATATTTCTTTATAAATTTCGTTCGGTATAAATCTTTATCCATTTAGTTTGGTACGTTGACGAGTTACGTTGTTTCGAATAGGGCTTTTGTAAGGCGGCTATTTTCAACCCTTGAATTATTAATGTCTTTGTTTCATAGTTGGATCCGTAAGATCTTAGCAATAATAAGGTTTACTATTAGCCATATGTTTAACGTTCAACTCGAAGAATTGTATGGAAGTTATCCAGCAAATTAGGGCTTTGGGCTTTCTTTTCCTAATAGTGAAACATAACGGTCAGGATGTATATATTAATTATATAGGGTTTTAATTCCTTGACTGGCGTGTCGATGGTATTATCCTAAAGGCTCAAATTAATCCATTATATTATAGCCTTCTTAATTTCTATATATTCGACTAAAAGGTCAAAGTAAATGTTAGCTTCCTTTAATATTATTAGCTTTGGGGCTATAGCTATAAGTGTTTTAGGGAGGTTGGGAATAGTAATTTCTTTATATAGTTAGTATACTAAAACGGCGTAAGTTGATGATTTTTCGCCGTGATTGGATTTTTATGCGTTAAGATTTCAAAGTCGAAGGTTGTTTTAAGTTCAGAGAAATTTAAAATTCAAGGTAATTCAGCAAATACAAATTAAATGAAATACTTAAAACGTTCGGAATAAGGCTTATTAGCGTTTATTAGTATAAATGAATTTTAAACGATACGTGCATTAAACGTAACTCAAAATTAGTTAAGCGTTTCAAATTGGTTTTATTAACGTATCATGAAGTTATGTTAGCCAAGTGGTTAGGAAAAATTGAACATTATAAATACTAAACTTAAAATACATAGGGCAGACATAGGGAAAGTGGGTAAAGTAAAGGAAATTTGAGTTGTAGGGGGGTATGTTGTGTAATCAGGTATTTAGTAAATGGTTCGGATTAGCGTATCGTGGCCTCTGTTAGTGGAATAAGTAGTTTGGTTACTTTATATGTAATCGCTTTTGCTAAAACGAACGGTTTGTTTGACCTATTCGTAACCGCTTTTAAATTAAGAGAACGGTTCGGATACTGTATTCTTAACCGTTCCTATGTTTTGCAAACGGTATGGATTATCGATTTTAAATCGAACGGGTCCCAATTAAGGGTTCCGAAACTTAGTGGTTTTGGCTTACGTAGCCTGGTTTGTGATAGGACGCTTTCCAAAAAGTGTCCGGGTACATTAGAGCGCCAAATAAGGGTAAATAGTAAAGTAATGAAGCTTTTAGTAGATATAGTACTAAACAAGGGTTAATAGTATCATACTAAAGTTATCCTTTTTAAAGTTACTTAGTTTTTACAGTTTTTATACACGTCTCATATAATTCCTGTAAAAACTTAGTGTTGGAATATGAACAGTTGAAATTGCTATAATATCCCGTTATAGGTATTTAACTTGAAGCTGTCTCTTTTTTCCTAGGCTGTCTGTATTCGACCGGGTCGGTTACTAATTAGTATCGGTAGGGTTTAAAACCTATAACACGGGAATAAGGTATTCAAAAAATTAATTGAAAGATTGGTATTTGTGGTATAAAGTAAGATAAGATTTTTTAAAAGTATTTCAAAGAGGGCCCAGCACGGATGTGAGGTTATATACCTTCTATTCAGGCAGTGGCTCTTTTGCCATTCGGTATGTAATAGCCATTCCAGACCGTTCCATGCATAATACACTTTGCGTCTTGCAAGAGTGCAGCCTACACCGTGACATGTTATTGTGCACTCTGCAGGAGTGCACCCTACAATACAGTGCACTGCCACTAGGCCTATGTATACTAAGTATAGGGGTATATAGTAATATCTACAGTTGTAGATCTTATAGTAGGCTTACATATATAAACATATCTTCCTGAGTTTTACATAATAATACCACGCGAATCATTTTTGAAGAAATTTAACGATCATTTCCAATCAAGAGTTGCAGAACGCCATCGTCAATTCCTCCTACCGCGTTAACAGCCGCTACTTTACATACTTTGCTTCCATCATATACATATTCCGCACTATTATGGACAGGGGTTAAACTACCTAATAAATTGAAAAGTTTATTAATGACGGGTTCTAGAGAGTTATTAATCAATAGGTTAAATTTTCAACTTAACTTATCATTAAGGAATAATTCTTTAAAATATGTGTAAAGGAATTAATATTCATTAGAAATACCCTTTCCCCCCTCCTAATTCTTAAGGTTAAAGATTTCAAAAGTAATTCTCCAATCATCCCAATCAGAAAAAGATTTATGTCAATCCGTTTGTAGTTTTATCCAAAAATCACAATCCTAAACCTATACACTTTTATATTTAACATAATTTTCACTCTACTCCAAATCGTCTTATAAAGCACAATAATCTGGTTGTTAAAGAATACAAGAAAGTTTTAAAATGCGTGAATGTTGCAAGCAAGCTCTTCTTAAAAGACTAGTTCAAAAATACACTATCCGACAAAATTAATCAAACATTCTTTAATAAACGTTAGGTCGACATCTTCACCCTACAGATTTTTATTATGATACCTAACAAACAGGAATAATAAAGCTCTAATTACCCTCAACTTAATATTTTTAATATAAATCTCGATGTTTTGGCTAATGGATAAACGTCGATTCAGGTAGGACTTGACGATATGGGAGCGGTATAGAGTGATTATTTAACATGGTTAGGACCTAACAACTTGGGCGTGAAATCTTGTTATGCCTCAATAATGTTATTTTTTGATCGGTGTAATAATCTGAATGTATTTGCTAACGTATTAAATGAATAATAATGTAATATAGTAGAGAAAGTTTCATCATTTCCAATACATTCATAGGCAACCTCCACAATTGTTAGTGCTTCCACTCGATATATATACGATAACTTAACATCGCAACGAAATTTCTTCAATGGCCCCCTCCATGGCTAACGCCAGAGGGGCCCAACCGATTATACGGGTCGTCAACACGCCTAGAAAGGCTGCCCGACCTTTGAAAAATATTTAAGGGCCTTAATAAAAGCGCTAGGCAACTAAACCGCTTTCGGAGGAGAAAAACATTGCTACGAACCATATCTATCACTTTAACTCTAAGTCTTTATATAGGGCTTTCAACGTGCCGAAACGCGACTTCAAAGTTTGTAGGTCGATATATAGGGCCTACAAATAGGTTATTAATGCTTTCGTCACACGTTCAAACAGGCCCAGATTTACGAAGCACTGCGTACCAGCTTTAAGTATCACGGCATACGTTATTAGCCATCTTATAAACGGGGACCAAAAGATATAAACGGACGAATCAGCGCTGGTACCTAAGCTTTCGACCTTTTTTTCTCCTTTTACGTAAATCGAACAGGTACGAGGTTCTTTACAAAGGAACCCTTATACGACTTTCCTTACCGTATATACGACGGCTCCGATATTACCGGTTGCTTCGGCAAAGGCGGGTACAATACCCTTGATATCACCTACGTAAATTACGATAACCAGCCGCGATAAGACGTCGGTTTTTCTTACGTTATAAAAGACATCGACACGTTTTAAGGGCTAATAATCCACCATACGCGACCTCTCAAAATACTACTTTACGTAACATATTATATTATAATGGGCGGTGATAGAAAGAACCTACGGGTTTTTTTATTTCAAAATTATTGAGGGACTAAAACATAACGTTAAAGGGTTTTCCCCTCCATATATATATGTTCAATAGGTTCAATTAAATCCAGATTTTATTAAATGAATAGGAAAACATCCCTATGTTGTACGTTATTTGTTACGCCGATGATAAAATTAAAAATAAACTTTTTAAAAAAGTACTACCAGCTCTACTTGATTTGTTTCGAGGGTCCTCAGATATACTTCACCAGTTTTAATACACTTACGTATTGAAAAGGGTTCTCCGTAATATCTATTCCCTTTTTTAAAAATTCCCGATCGAGGTTCCAGAAGCTATAAAAAAGGAAATTACACTTTAGGCTGAGATTACGCTTATTAACTTCTACCTATTAGGATATAGTTAAACCGTTAATATCGGTCTAATAACCTAAATAGTTTCTTTTTTACAGCTTATTAAATCTGTTCAGTTTATCGATATTGACAAACGTTCGAGGAAATAAACAAACGTTACCGGTTATAATTCCATGAAAAAGGGTGTCTTCAATAATATATCAATATACGTTACTTCTGTCCGACGCATTACTTTAATTACCCTATCCCAGTTAAAAATTACGTGCTTGACCGTACACATATTTTCCCTAATATTATAATTATTACGACTCTTTTCTTTAAGCCTATAAAAACTACCTAACGGTCATAAAGCAAAAGGGACAGAAATGTACCCCTATTTTGAAATAACGGTTTAAAAAGATGAAATTATTCGGTAAAACTCGTTATAATATAAGAGGGGTACCGAAAATATTTGCTAAAAATTCGATAACTATCAGGCTTATCGAAACTAATAATCTCTCGGTGGAAAAATTTCGAAAGGTGATACCCTTTTACACTAATATCCGATAATATTTTGCCGGAAAGGATTTGATTCGGCCTATACTACCCACGCATAGTCTAGGTGCCGATAATCATGTAAATTTAGAAACTAGTGTAGCTGCACTACGTAAACCCCTTTTTCTATAATTTATTTTATTCGTAAATAACGGGGCTATTATCGCCCAGGGGGAAATAATCTCATTATTTTCCATTAAACCCAATTTCTTCTAGATACAAATAAAATTTACTACCTTAAGGAAATCTGGCCCCAGCCAGTCGATTAATTAAAAACCTAGGCAAAAAGAGTTCACTGAAGCTAAAATATTTTACAGTTTCGAAAGCAAGTTCTAGGTCTTTTAAGCTTTCGGCGAAAAATATTTCATTTATCCTTATAACCGTAAATTGAAGCCTTTATAACGGTGGTTCTTTGATGATAGAATAGATTACGTTCATAACAAAAGCCTATTTTCCCCCTTTCCTTAACATTACATTTAAATGGAAGGCTGTAAACCTGATTTCATTATGTAAAGTTTAAGTTTCTTTCAATGACTTGTTCTATAACAGTCGAATTTAAAGAAAATGAAGCGTTTAGGGTTATATAGAAGACTATGTAACGTTGTAAAAGGTTTTTTATTGCATGGAGTAATAAGGGTAAGAAAAAAAATAACGATAAAGGGATTTTCAAATTTAAATTACGAACCATTATAAAGTTCCCCTTTTTTCACAGTCTTTTATATAATCTTTATTTTAAACCTTGTTTGGCTTTAATTGGGCTGTATCTTTATATGCGCTGAAAACTTCCATTTTATGAAACTTTCAAACTTGTTGAAGAAAAAAGTAAAGGAATTTGGGATTAATTTAAATAAAGAGAGTTAATAGGCGACTAAAAGCTTGTTTTACACTGAAAAGTCAGATTTACTATATATTACTAGTCGCTAATAGTAGTTTAACCCTATTGAATGGGATAAATTACGTGTTAATACATATTTGGTAGCGGTTAACCAGGTTATAAACTCGTTTCCAAATATTCGGTTTCCTTGTGTACGATAGCTAAGTTTTGAATTTAATAAAGCTTTATTAGGAAAACTCCACGTCAAAAAAGGCGTAACGAGTGCGTTGAAAGTTTCCCGAGATTATAAGGGGCAGAAATATATGAAATATAAGCTTCCGCTATGTTTTTTACAAGCCTTTATTATTTTTATAATCCTACTTACATTTACATACTATATGAAAAGCTAATACTACATACATAAGCAAAAAAAATAAAAAAAAAAAAAAAAAAAAAAAAAAAAAAAAAAAAAAAAAAAAAATTACGACCTCATTAATCGTCGTGGTATGCCAGTTACCCCGTTATAAAAAACCTCGCCCAACTTTATCGCCTTTAAAACTTCGGAATACCTTTTACTAAAATCGTTCTTAAATAAAAACGTCTCTGTTTAGCATATCGTTTAAAATCCATCGATGCCCGGCACCACTTTACATTAAAAATCACGAAAGTGGCCCCCAACCCACAACCCACGGCTTCGCTTTATATCCCTTCGATTTAATTGGAAGGAAAAGTGGCGGCCTTTTATACCTTAAAGGGTCCCTAGAGCTTAACTCGGCTACGGTCATCCTTCTTGGATTATAATATTCCCGTGGATTTTGAAAACCTTTTACATTTATAGTAACTTCACTCGAAAACTAAGCTCTAACCGCAGTAATACGCTACTAACGAAAAATTTCAAAATTTCCCAAGATCGATTTTATTAACCTTGTGATATTAAACTAAATTATTCGACTTCTTTACAAACGGATTTACAAAAGAAAATATTAATGTAGCATTTAAGATATAATAATTTTATTTAATGAAAGACCATACTATCGTATTTACCAATAATTTAGAATAGTTATTAAATAAATATAAATACATTAGTTATAAATATGTGGTTTATCGAAACTGCCGCGTAATAGCGGAGGGTTTTGGCGGACATTACCTTACCACATACGTTTTCGACACGGAAGCTATCGACACGCTCCGCGGCCTAAACGCAGCCGCCCGTATTACAATAAGCGAAAGTACCATATATATTAATAATACCTTTATAATATACGGGTTCAAGAAAACCCTAGATACATCATTTTAATGGGCATTAAAGGAATTTTACGCGGTGGTTGAATCCTATTTAAGCTGATTTACGGTAAAATAAAGCCTAAAGTATAAAGGTATTAATGGAAATAAAGCTGCGGATGAATTAACGAATATTAACATTAAATTTGTTACTCTTGTTATCGATGACTACTGAATTTCCGTGAACGAAATGAAATATTGTTTCAAAACCCAGTAAATGAAGGTAAAATAAAAGTTATATAATTAAATTGATATCAATCTTTTCTCTAAATATAAGAGATAGAACTTTACGTACTCGACAAAATCTTAACTAAAATACCGTAAGTTTCGGTATATTAATCCTTTTTTTGCTTTCTCCACTACTTTTGTAACCCCTACTATACCGCTTGTTAACTACAAAATACTTATATAGGGATTTCGTGTTTTATTACCAGAGTTTCCATTTATAAAACGCTAAGAAATTGTAACCCTAATACGATAAAAAACGTGCTGTTTTTAATTTAATTTACTATCCAGCATTTTTAAAAGCTGAAAACTTATAACACTGACCTTCCAAAAAGAATCAAATAAACAAACTCACGGTATATATATAGATAAGATTCTAAAAAGCTTGAAAAATTTACGAATATTTATTTTTATTACGGATTGTTGTTTTAATGCAAAATAAAATTAAAAATTTTAACTTACATAAGCTGTGTTTATATCTCGTCGACAACAAATACCTTTTATACCCACCGGCGATATTTACATTTTACGACCGCCGGCGATATCTACGTGTTAAACCCGCTAACTTAACCCTTTACATTATTCAACTGCTCACTATATTCATTTAATAAATTTTCCACCATCGCTATAAAAGCTTTTACGACCGCCCTTCGCCGACTGCTACCTTACCCATTAAGAAAAGTAAAGCCTGGGAATGGATCGAAAGCGGGGATAAACGCGGCGAAAAAAATTAAAGAAAGGCGAAAGGACAAAAACGGTAAAAACGGGTTTATTAACAATAAAACCTGTTTTACCACCGTTACTAAGGCCGTCGTTCTCGTCTTCGCTATTAACCTTCCCTACGTCAAAAGTGAATCCACGCCAATGTATTAACGCCACGGCCGCGGCCTACTTCGCGCCGCCTTTAACCGCTTTAACGGTGGTACAAAGAAGCTGCCGCAAGGTGGTTAGGTGTCTGGAGGGTGCCTTTACGGCGATGGCGACGCGGTAGATAGCTAAAATCCCCGCGGCGCTAATATTAACGGAAATTCACTCGCCTTTACGTTTAATGACTATTCATAATTAACATTCGACTCCTAATTATACATTTTTACATAAAGTTAAGACTCATATAGGTATAACGGGTATATCAGATTCCTAACTTTCCCCAATTAATATAAACGTTATCGAAAGCCCCTATTAAAAACGACAGAACGTAACCGGTATCAGGTTACATCCCGCGTAATTATAAGGGGAGGATAGGGGTAACGAAGAAACGGGGGGGTAAAAGGGAAAAAAAGGGGGAAGAAAGTTTGAGAGCAGGCGCGTAAAGTCCATATAAGGGTAACAAGCCATCGCAACGGGTCCTATAAACTCGTTAGACGATGAGCGGCGCGTAAAGCACGTTTTTTATGTAATAAGGCCACTATTTAGGTTAATACAGGGTTTTAGGTTACGAAAAGATATATTATAGGGTCTTAAGGTATTGAAATCGTAGTATATAAGGTGTAGGGGTACTTACTAGTATATATGCGAGTTATTATTACAAGAAAATGTTTAGGTTTAGGAAAAAAAATAAGGGGTCACTTTCTATACTAGAACTCAACGTATGGGCTATTAAACGCGCAGGAGTCCTCCCGCCACGCGTCACTATAACAACAGGCCGCTATCCATGTGTACCAATACCTGCCCGTGCCTATATACGGGCCCTAACGCGTATTTACGTGTTTTAAAATTACTGACGCCTTATTCCACGGGCTTTTCTTTTTCTTACTGCCATAGATTTATAAGAGAGACTTTTCGAAAGCCCATACAGTCACATTCCTGTCATAGTTAGGCGACGGGCGGAGACTGAAATAGCAACGTTACGTTGCCAGATCAAGGCTGTAATTTACACGTCCACGGGTTTCTGAACTGTGGGGCAACCTAATGTCGTAATTAGGTGGATAACGCTAGGTCCCGTAGACAAGAACGGGTCTTTAAAGATCCTGTGTTACGATCCCCCCCGCCGATATCTACAGGAATATTTCATTATAGCGATTGCGTCTCTAGTAGTGGGTACTACCCGGTGATAGTAAATAAAAAAAATAGAAGATAAAATATTAGTGTATAAGATAAAGTTGGAGGTGATTTTCTGCTCGAAGTATTATTTAGTAAAAGGGTTTCAAACGTGGATATTTGTAATTAAAGTTGCAATAATAAAGACTTAACTGTTTGCCAACTGTAGGGGTCTTGGTAATTTGGTGGTTTCTTTTTAACGATTTGAAACTTTTAGCGGTCAATCTTAATGATTCTATTCAGGACATATTCAGCAAAGATTTCTTAATGTTTTTAATAAAAATATAGATATCACCTACACACACTGGCGTAAAAAACCGATGCAATCCAAAAGTATTTTCTACTTAATACCGTAAAAAACAGACGAAACTAGTAAAAGCCTTTCGCAAAAATCTTTCCTCTACTTTAATATTGTCAAATACGTAATCGGAGAGTTATTTTTTCTTCCATATAACTTATCAATGCTTAAACTAATAAGAACTAATTATTGTTGATAGGCCTTTAGAAGTTGCAATAGTGTTGCTTAAAAATAGTCGAAAAAATAGTATCATAATAATCAGGTGATGGAATGTATATTCTAATATTGGCGAACCACTAGCCAATCTACACACTACTTCATATGGGCCATGGGGTGGCCTGGCCGCACATTGAATTGAGCACTCTACTTGAATTGACTTGTAGTATTGCAGTTAACTTTGAATACACTACACTCAAACGCTATTCCAACAACTATAATATTTTAGAACGAGATATATATTAATCTCTTACGTGGGTTGGGTATATTATTTAGAAATATATTTCAAGTATGTGTTTAGTAAGGGAGTATTGAATTTATGAGCTGAGCTTTTTGTTGTTTTAAAAATTTATAAGATGTTTGATAGATTGGTATTCGAGACGATTGTAGGTAAAACTCGTAGAGAAAAATCTATTTTTACGCGACTTTTCTCCGTCTTTATAGAGAATATCATCAAGTTGCGATTTTTGAAGAGAAAAGTAAGCATTAAAGATAAATTTTAAAGTTTTTCAACAACGTTCATATATTTTGGATGATGTCTTTTCTAAGAAATGACTTTTTCAACTCTGGGGAACCCAATCGGAAAATATACCTTGAAATCTATATTTACAACAATATATTCAAGACTTCATAAAACGTGTTCTGCGGCATGTTAAGATTTCTTTTGTTTTACGTAAGATTTGAAACAGTTTCTAATGTCGTATAAGACGTTGAACTTCATTTTGGAATTGCTCATTGTAAATTCTTTCTTCGAAGAAGCAAGTATTTAAAGTTTATTAATTAATCTAAAGTTAATGTGCGTATGGATTCAGAGAGATTTTAAGTCATTTCTAATTTCATTTCTTCGTTTATGATGATGAAAATTTGTATTTTTTCATGGTTTGTGGAGTTTTACCGGAAATTTATTCAAAATAATTCTAGTATCAAAGAAAAATTGATTTTTGTTACAGGGAAAAGAATTCCCTTTTGTTAGAAGTCTGACAAGAAAGTTATTATCGAGTAGTATAAAAGCATGTTCCTTTTTGAGATTGTTTTAACGTATTGAATCCTTGAACGCGAGATCCTTATAGAGGCCGATTGTTTTAAATGGGTTTTCAAGGGTTATTTATTAAAAAGAAGGAACGCTTAGTTTTTTTTACACTACTTTGAATATATTTATTCTCGTTAAATGTAAATACCAGAGTTTCGATAAGAGATTGATAATATCTGGAATATATTTGGATATTTAGCATACGAAGCTTCGTAATACTTTAAAGTCGTTTACAATTGTTACTCATTATAGAAACTTGGAATATTTTCTTATTATAAGACGCCTTTTTGAATGATAGTTATTTTGGGTGGAGAAGCGTTCCCAACTTCTTTTTATATTTGTTTACAATAAAGGAACTTGGAATTATAATTTGTTATAATAGTTAGATAAAAACGTTTCAAAGGGTTTATTTAACCCCTGTTTTTCAGGTCGTAAAAGGAAGCTTATACGTGTGTATTAATTGGATTTTTTTAAATTTTATTTGATTTAAACTAGAAGTTATTCATTTGCTTCCATTTTAGTTTTTTTGCCGTTTACTATTTCTAGCGATCAAATTTTAGAGGGCTGTTCCTTTTTTACTAATATTGTTTTATGAAAGTTTTAAAAACTGTTGTTTTGAAATATATTGATAACTTTTGCCCAATTTGTGAAGTATAAATAAGCTATTGTAGTTTCCCTTTTCATATTTTAAATTAAGATAATTACGCTTTCAAGACGCTCATCGTAAAGTATATCGTGAACAACAATAATATACTTCGTTTTCAAAATCGTATTTAGGGATACGTATAAACACTATTTATGATAGTTTTTATTTGAGTTACGTACAAAATCGTATTACTATCTTTTTCAGTTGTAGCAATGCGATTTCAATGTCTTCACGTTTTTTCACATAGGTTAAATCGTGCGATCCGTTGTTTTTGCCGAAATTACAATATTTTAGAGTCAAAGAAATATTGGTAATATTATAGAAAAACCTCTTAAACTCCTTTTAATTATGAACTGGATTTGAAAAAATGTTTTAATTGAATTTAAAGTTAAGTTACTTTATAAAAGACTTGGTAACCTGTAATATTCCATGATTATTACTGTTCGTTTTAGTAATGCAGTAACATTCGAAATTATGCAAATTATGAAAACCGAAACTTGCGCAAAACGGTTAATTAGTTATTATTCAAATTTTCATTGTATTCCCTATGGTATAGTAAAAGACCGAAGAATGAATTGGATTGAATGACTTGGAATTGTTTCTGCGTATTAATGGATATAAAATAACAATCAAATATGGCATTTTATTTCAAAATCGACTCCTTTATCTACCGCGTTAATTAACAATTTTTAATTTTTAGCGGTTTTCTTTCATTTATACGTAAATGGATTAGACACGTTTTATATTATAAGTGGTAAATTATTCTAGTTATGAAGTCGTGTATCAGAGATGAAGATTTTATGCAATAACTTTATGATGCTACTGAATTTATTGAAGTTATGATTGTTGTAATGTAATAAAACATGAATAATTTTACGGAGGAGAAACACGTTACAACCCAAAGTTCTATTGTTGACGACGAAGTTTATATTTCTTTCAAAAAATCTACAACACAAATTCTTTTTTTTAAAGAAATTAGGTTCACTTTTAAAACTATACCGGTTGATATAATTTTTTGAATTTTGTATGATACAGTTCAATATTTGGCTAGAAATTTTTTCAAGGTTTCAATTTAATTAATCTGCAAACATTATTATGAATCCGTTGTTTTTACAATATTTTGTGCAATCTTTAACTATTTGTTTTCCAGGTTGTTAACAAGTATAATCAAATTAAATTTAAGCATTTTCTAACGCGTATTTCACACCTTTGTTTCCAACTGTGAAATCTTTGTTTTAGCGTTGATATTTGTTTAGAATAATATATATTTCTGTAATAAGTCAGAATTTCATTTAATTTGAGAATCGTCGTACAAATTTGATAATACATTGTAGTTTTAGGTTTCACCATTTTTATATAGTTTCATTTCCATAGATCAAGGCTTGTTGTAGCTAATTTGCTACCGAATGAAATAGTAAATCCGTTTAAATAAGATGTTTTCGCTGTTTAAAAATAATTATTTACGTTTTTACGTTATACCGCTCTATTGTAGTTGTTTTAATTATTAATTGTAGTTGATATTTATTTCTTATATATGTTTTCTACGTGTTTTTACCATTTATCCTAGCTTGGTACCTGTTTAATACTTTTCAATTGCAAGTTTAATAACGTTGTTACTATTTTTTAAGGACTTCATTGATACTTTTTTCTTATTAAAAATATTGCTTTTATTACTTGATTTTTTTATACAGTAAATATTTTTCAGTTTTTATAAGTTAACAACAGATATTTAGCGGATAGATTCTAGTTATTATTCTTTTGAGAAAATGTTTTGTTGTTTATAATGATTGAGGGGCCGGTGAATATAGGCGTAAAGGTATTTTGTTTACCTATTTAGTTATTTTCATATACGTAAGGCGATATCTTTAACAGACAATGAAGCCTTGATAAAAACTATAGATATACATAAACGGTTTCCCAATAGTTACGGAACCAGGGAGAGGAGGCTTTTTTGGTTATATAATGTTGAAGTTGGGTATGATTTGTGATAAAGTGTGTATTTTTTTGCGTACATTCTCCTTAAAAGTAAAAGCGGTTATAAATACGCTAGAAACTTCTTCGTTATACAAGAAATATTGTAAAAGCTACAATATGTATTAATATTTAAATAAGTGGTAAACTGGTAATTAGTAAAAGGAAGAGGAAGAAAGTTCGTGCGATTTATTATTTACGATGATGTATTATATTATAAGCTTTTGTTTTATACGAAATACTTAGTTGAAGTACGTGTTGCATCCAACATTTTCAGGGTAATTTTAAATAGATCGAATTCATAAGAAATATATGTTGTAGGTAACAATAAATTAAAGGACTTTATATGACGTATATGTTGGAACTTGCATGGATTTGTTCTGGTTGAATATTTATCTATACCGTCAATGTACTGTTTCTTCAGGTTTCGGATTATCTGGAGATTGATTCCGCGGGACTTGAGGCCAACTTGCGGAAGGCGGATTGGTGAGCGACTAACAACAAACTTGTTTTTTCTCGTAAAAAGTCCAAACTTTTACATATCATTAGGTGTTAGGGTCCTACTAACCTCACGAAACGTGGTAACCCTTTCTTCCTTTTCTCCGCAAAGTAGGGTTATCCGATTACAAACCCCTTTCCAAATACTAATATCACTATCATATTATAACTAAAGTCTTAATTTAACCAATATTCATTAAAACTATTATATGTCAGTCAATGTGTGATAAGGGCTTTGAAAGTCGCGTAAAATTACAATGCACTTTTTCGTATAAAATATAGGCTTTCATTACATCTTTTACGTATAACTATCACCGCTATGGTTGTATTTATACTTACATATTACGTCGAGAGTTGGTATACCGGACTCGGGTAAAACGGTCTCGAGGATTATGTTACAATCCCTTTAATTATCTCGGTAAAGGCGGTCGCCTCTGTTTATAAGAGTTCGCCCAACGTTATCGCCTTTGAAAACGTCAATTTACACTCTAGCAAATTAATATTGTAATAATAATGTTTACAAGTCGCCTACTATTTAAAAACTATTAATTTTAAATACTCCTTCATCCGATATATCACAGCGTTGTCTGTTATTTCTTTTTTGAAAGCTATATATCAAAATTCTACAATTTCATTAGTTGATAAACGGGAGTTGTACCATCTCGTGTGCGTATTCAAACGGTTAATACGACTTTGGACCATATTATCGATATTTTTACACGTCCCCGCCAATCTCGGCGATCTGGTTAGACCATATTGTAAAATTCGGTAAATCATTCAGCTTAAACTACATTTATTAACAATTATCGAGGAGTTTCCTATATTTTCGCAACCCATACTATGACAATTATGGTTTTTTCATGTATCTTTTGAATACCTTCCAGGCGGATTAACTAAGGAAATTCCTAACTTAAATTTGAAAAATTAATATACTAACCTCAACGCAAACCATATAATAATATTTATCCATGGATTCAAATAACTTTGCGATTGGTAAAAATATGTCGGATACTGATACGTAGTTTTTTGTAATGATAACATTATTGTAAAAGGGTTTAACTATTTTCATCCTATCGCCCACGTTTTCTATACAAAGGTTATTGTTGGTAAGGTCTTTATGTCTAATATGTTAAACTAAAGGCAAGTAAAAGAGTAATTGTAAGCTTAGTAGTATTGAAGATAGATAGTTTGGAGGGAGAAGAGGTATCCAGAGAGTGTACGCTTCAGGTGAAAGCTTATAAGCTCTCACACGGAGCGTGGCACTCTACTATGCACTCTTTCAATGTCACTTCTGGGCAGTGGAACGCTATTATACACTTTACAAGAGTGCAACTTGTAACGTGACACGTTATCGTACATTCTGTAAAAATGTATCTTACAACTTGACACTTTACTATACACTTTGCAAGAGCATACCTTATAACTTAGTTGCTTATTAACTATAAGTGTTGGAATAGTATTACATGCAGTGCAGTAGGTCAATTTTACTCGCAGTAAAGTTGACCGTACTGCAAGTGTATTGCTTTGTGCGGACTTACCGCATTGAGTGTAAGTCGAATGCAGTACACTTTACTTCACTCTAGAGCACGGGCCAAGCAATTTGCCATACAAATTACAGTGCAGACCAGCTAGCGGTCTGCCAAACCTAGAAAAATACATTCACCATCTGACCACGTAATACTACTGTTACTTCGATTACGATTCGAATCGACAACGTTGCAACGTCTAAAGCCCTACTAATATTGATTAGTGTTTATTAGGTTAAGTACAAATTAGCTCAGTAAAAGAAGAAGTTATGTCGCGTGATCTAACACCAAGTTATTAAATCATCAAGTCGCCAAGTTTTTACGTTCAATATTATCAAGCCTCTCGCCTTACACGCCCTATACGTCTTACGTAAATCAGTACGCCAAGATAGCTACCATAAGCGAACGCTTCGAAACTATCACCGACCATACCAACAAAAAAGAAATTAAAGCTTTCGGATACTTTTTTACCAAATACTACAATTATAACCTTTAGGGACAGGATAAGAATAAAGACTTTATCAAAAAGCACCGTACTAATTTCATCGGCTATTATATTATTAAATACTACAATGTTAATGACCCTAACGACGCCTTTATCAATGTCCGTAACCTTTTTAATAACTGGACTACGGATATATGGATCTTAGTTCAAAAAGAGGTTAAGATAAATGTTAAGGTAAAACTCAAACGTTAAGGAGTTTAATTATCATTTTAGGAAAATACATAACTGGCATAGGAACTTTTCGACTTAGCTCAGTTTGAAAAATGCCTTTAAAGCCTACAGCCTAAGGGAAAAGAAGTTAAGGAACCTTAATGCCCTTATATACGATTTAAGGAACCTTTACTTTCCCCCTAATTAAGTTAAGCCTTTTTACGCGTTAGCAATAAAGAACCTATTAACCTGTTCGGCAGTTTAATGCCCTTACGTAATAGCGCGGAACACTCCTTTAGCGGTGACTGAACGCTTGAAATAAGGGCTATCAACGTGGCTAGAGGTATTGATTTTGGCGTTTTACATCAATTAATTAAACAAGATCGTCAAGATTCCCAAAAACTTTAATTACCCATCACGACTTAGTAATCCAATCATTAATTCCCTTCAAAACCCTTTCCCTTTAGATTTGCCTACGCGAAAAAGCCTATTACAAGTCTTATTATATAAATTTACCCCCTCGGACTATACGACTGGCAATTACCTTTAATACTGTATTTTGGAAGCTTTAAGGTTAAGATTTCCAAAAAAAAATACCACTTAAGGCTGGAATAACTATTGAGACCTTTCTCCGAAACCTATTATGATAGTCAATATTAATTACAAGTTGTTTATAGACTTCAACCAAATTTCAAACGACGTAAAAAAGTATAACGGGAAGCTCTATAACCTTTTCGACTTTAATATAATGACATTTTTAAATATTTACAATTAAATAGAGATTTTACCTTTAGGTTTTCACTTACCATTCCCCAGAATCTTTACAAAGTATGTTAGGGATTGTTACCTAACCTTCTTTACTGGAGCCACCACATTTCGCGAAATTTATGATGGCATAAAGGACCACTTCGCACATGATGTCCGCTTCACGTAATATGACATAAATTAGGCTATAACGCGATAAACTATAATAATGGTGAAGAAAAAAGAGGAGGAAATACTAATAGACGTGCTTAATTAAATGATGAACAAGTTTATGCTGTACTAGAAGGTAATAAAGAAAGCTTACGTTGACGAAGCTATACTTCGCAAGCAGATACGGGTAGTAGTTACGAGCGTTAGCGAGTTCGAATACACCTTATAATGTTTAGATGTCATATGTGAAGGCTTTTTTAACTAGTTGCGTTCTATTTTTACCATTGTGATGGCGCGTACACCAAATTCACTTAGTATGTATTCCTAAGTTGGTAACTTCCTTAATGTAAATAAAGAAAACCTTACGGTAGTTAACTCCTTCGACTGTAAGTACGGGCGTTTATAACGCTTAAGGTTTCACTGATCAACTTCGGTTTTGGATTAAAGAAAGTAACCACCTTGGCGCTAATAAAGTTACGATTTAGGCGGACCTATTAATCGCCAGCACTATCGTCATAATAATGGAAAAATATGTTAAATCTATGGTAAATCTAGTTATTAGTAAATTCGGCACCCCCTTACCGAGCGTAATAATAGAAAGGCAGTTTATTACGCCTAATACCCCATTATTTTTAAATAGGATTACTTGGATTCAATCGTAAACTTTAAAGGTGATGAGCTAATTAAAGTCGTTAAGGCTCCTTAATGGATTAAGTGGTACAAAAATATTATTCCTAGTACGGCCTAGTAATAAGCCAACCATGCTTTTTTATACCGTTTAGGTGGTGAAAACCTTTACCTTGGCCTTAACTAAGACTCTAACCCCTTATACACTTTTGATATCTGTAATCGTTATGCGGACTATACGTTTTAAGGTATTATTCCAGATATAAGTGTAGTAAGATACTTAATAAGAGGTAATTTGTAATACGTGGTACTATGGATGGAAAGCACTATAGCCCTTAACACTAGAAACGGCCCCATAACAATCGACGTATTTTCTTTGCCGTTATAAAGTAAAGTCCTCGTATAACGGAAGCCGGGTAAATGAGAGGATCCGTATAAGATATTAAGTATCGCGAACTCCAAAGTATTTGTTAAAATGCTAACGGACTTGTATCCTTTCTGATTACCTAGGTTAAGCCTTATATTAAGGCTACCAACTATAAAGACTTTTAAATTAGGCGACCGAATTCACATAAACCTCTTTCACTCGTGATCGATAAGTTGATAGAACGCCGCCAGCATGGATGATTATTAAAAAAAGGAATATTAAAAAAGAGGAATATACACCGAGCTTTATTTAAAATACTATTTGGGTAAATAGGAAATAAAAGGATAACGAAGATTTAGTATTAAATCTCCGAGCGTAAAAGATTATTCAAACTTCTCGTAAACCCTTTTAAGAAAGTGACAAAGTCAAAATTAACGACCTATTAAATCGAGGGGTTTTATAATTCGTACCGAAAACCTATGTTAACCTTGAAAATTAAAATTTTACGATCTTTAAGTTGAAAATTATTTACAAGGTTAAAGGTAAAATTATGGGGCGGCTGTACAAAAAATTACGTTTAATCTCTTAAAGATACAGTAATAGAAGTAAAACCTGAATCCTTATATATTCGTTAACAATTTAGAAAATAAGATAACGTTAAGTAGTCGCCTTAATAGTAAGTTTATTAGTAAAAACTAAAGGAAAGTTTACACTTAACAGCCGTAATATAACGTAAGCTTATACTTAATTAGCACCTAATTTACAACGGATCGTACTATTAAAACTATTATAAGAACTCCATTTTATTTACCTTTTAAATACGGTAATACGATATATTAAGCCACTATATAGATTGGCTAAAATAGGATTTTATTGGTTGTTAACCTATTCTTCGTACCTTAAATTTCGGCTGGCCATAAAATCTTTAACATACGACCCGTATTAACAGGTGATGTAAAAAAAGGACTTCGGCGTAGTAGGTATGTAAATTGACGATACTCTTTTCGTCGAAACAACTAGCTTTATAGCATTGAAATAGTAAGCAATTAAAGATTCCAAGTTCTGGAATTACTAATTGATAATGACGTTAAAGGAGTATAGCTAATTTAACTTTAATGGATCGTTAATCCGCATATTTGGTGTTAATACCAGCCTTAACTTTCGTTAAAAAGGTTAAGGCATTGTTTTAGCTATAATTAACAAGATTAACGAGACTAAAATTTAACAGTACTTTAAATAGCGTATTTGAAGCAGTTATATTATTACCTAATATTAATCGAAATCTTTTTACGACTTATTTATTGTCTTATAAATATAAGAACTAACAAATAAGGACTTAGACCGGTTAAATAAAAAGTTCGAATAGAAAATGAAAAACTTGGACCATAGAATTAATATGGTTTTAATGGAATTATTAAGGGCTAAGAAAATAATCTTTACGGACGGTCCCTTTGTAAATAATACTGACTTGTCTTTATAACTCGGTTTTTTAATAACTTTCGTTAACGAAGGTAAACGAGAAGACCAATTTTGTATTATCGGCAACCTAATCAACTAGATCTCTGTTAAGTGTAACAAGATTATACGACGCGTGTGATTATAGAAGGTTTTTAGTATAATAATAGGAGTTAACATAGATATGATACTATAGAAAACCCTTAATATTATAACCAGGTAACTGGAGATTTTCCTTATCCCAGTATAATTTGTACCAATTCGAAGAGCCTTTTTGAATGCCTTTTGAAGTTCGGAACCATCAGCGAAAAACGCCTGATAATCGACGTAATAGCACTTTGTAAAGCTTACAAAGGGAGGAAGATGAAGGAGTTTCAATAAATCGATAGCAAAAACAATCCCGCAAATGCCATGACGAAGATAGTGTTAAATAAGCCTCTGAAAAGGTTAATGGATAGTAATAGACTAATTATACGTATTGAAGCCTACTTTAATAAGCCGCCCGGAAAGCTTAAATTATGTGACGGCGGATAGGGATATGCTGGCAGATTGGAAGACTGCTGGGAGATTAATGATGGTGATTTGTTTAAGTGGTACGGTTAAAGTGAAGGCTCGTAAAGGCCTGTTTCGCAAAAAAAATTTATGGGAGTTGATAAACTCGGACCTCGGAACGGCGGAGCAATTGAGGTTAAATGGGGTTAATTTTTATGAAGTTGGGTTCGATTTAGTATGAAAGTCAACTGGAATAAACAGGGGTCTGACTAGTTGATGAGGAGGCAATTCAGTTGTAACCAGAAAAGATTGGTTAGTTATACTAGCGTACATATACAAACTAAAAAGCCGTCAGTGTTGGAATAGTATTACATGTAGTACAGTAGGTCAACTTTACTTACAGTAAAGTTGACCGTATTACAAGTGTATTACTTTATACGGACTTACCGAATTAGGTGTAAAGTCGAGTGCACTATACTACACTTCACTCTATGGCACGAGCCAAGCAATTGGCCATATAAATTACAGTGCAGACTGGCTAGTGGTCTGCCAAACTTAGAATAATACATCCACCATCTGACCAAGTAATACTAAAGTTACTTTGACCATGATTCGAATCGACAACGTTGCAACGTCTAAAGCCTTACCAATAATAATAGAATATAATTATATTTATATCAGCAATCTTTTCGTTTTTAGCGTGCTTCGTATTTGGAACTTAGTAATGATAATATTTGTGGTGTAATTAATTTAAGGTCTCAATTAATAGTTATAATAATAATAGTGGTTGTAATGTAATTTATTTAAGATTTCAATTAAAACTTGTAACAATAAGAATAATTTTAATATAAATTATTTAAGGTTTTCACTAGTTCAGGTAATAATAATATTATAATTGGTAACGGTAATATTGCAAGTTTTCAAAGGTTGGTCGGAAAAATTGTTGATTTTTCCAAAGTTATAACTGTTAAGGTGTGATAATCTGTATTGCGTAATTTATGGTTGATATAAAAATATATATCGTTATTAATCTAAGAAACACTCATTTTATTTTCCTTTTAACAACGTGTCTCCACTTTGAAAGCAAGTTATTAATTAATTATTAACGTTTATTCGCTTCAATTACTCGTCTTTATTTAGTTATTCGGGCCATTAATATCAGTTGATTCTTTTCCCAATATTATATTATAATCGGTCCTTAAATAAATACCCCGTAAAATCGATATTAACGGTATCATTTGGCGCATTGACTCGAACGCAAGAACGCTGCTATCGCCGTCGTCCACCGCTCGCCCATCCCTAACCTTGCCAGTTTTAGCAATATATCGTCGATCTCGGCCTACATCTTTCAGTCCCCCGCCGTCGCCGCTAAATCTAATACCCCCTTTTTTCTCTTCCCTTCGTCCGCTAACACTGTCGACTAAACTGCTACCCCTCCTTCTCCACCCCCCCTTGCCCCCTCTCCTCCCTACCTTACCCCTCTAGGGAAGGAACAGAGTTTTTTTAAAGTCATAAACCCTACTCTTTCATTACGGGTAAAAACCTCATTATTTGTGAAAACCTTTCGCCATTGAAAACGAAATATTGGCGAGTTATAACGCGATACGTAAAATCAATCCCTTAAATTATCCTATACTAATATAATGTAAACGAGACTGAGGCAGCAAAATTAGCCCGCCGTTTAGAATGACAACTCTTGTGGGTACATCGTAAGGCCTTTTTAACGCGTAAAGTGCTATAGCGACGCATCTGAGTTCGCGTTTTTAGGCCGCTAATAGACACACTTTGTAAACCGTACGTTGCGTTCGTTTCTATAGGTAAGTTTATTAGCAATTATCGGTAAAGCGGGGGTTAATCGACTCGCTACCACTGTTACAAGCGAATTAGTAGTGGATACACCCCTATTTCAATGATTTTAAGATTGTAAGCCTAGGTCATATTACGAGCCCACCGTTTTCATAGTAAATTACCTACTCTTGTAATTCTTAGTTCTAGCCACGACTAATTATTATTTACTTTTTCAATACTGTATTAAGGGCTTTTCCAAAAAAAAAAACCCATTTTCGTAATGCCTAAAACAAGCCAAGGCTAATTCATTACAAACGTTAACTAGAAGCCTAATGTAACGGTAATCATTATTATCGTTTAAAAAGCGGGCGTACCTAAATATTACATAGACGAGTTTGATAGCTTTATCGCGTGTTGTTGTAAAGAAAGTAAAAACCCTTCGCGCTCCCTGCTTAAGGGTATGATAAACCAAGACGTGGGGCCCTCCTCCTAGCGGCGATGCCGATAACGACGTCGAAGGTGGTAGTAATGGTAGCGCTAGTAGCGATGGCGGTGAGAACGACAAATACAAAGACAAAGATGATAACATAACCCCCCTTCCCCTTCACTTTTTAGAAACGAGTATTTGTTAACTTTTTATGTTTGCCAGCTTATCCAGCTTTAGTGCAGTAATCTGTATAATAATAATTTTTTTTAAAAAAAAAGTAATGTTAATTACCTATACTAAAGTTCAAGAATGAAAATTCTTTAATTAATTTGAAAATAGTAAAAATAAAGAGTAATGATATGTTAGACTCATTGTAAATAGTAAGTATAAAGAGTGATGATCTGTTAAAATCGTTGTAAATAATAAATATAGAGAGTGATAATATATTAGGAGCGACTCAAATAGGTAATTTCAAGGGGAAGTAATAAGTGCAAGGTGTAAAATGTTTCATTGGAGTAAAGTTGCAAAACCTTGTCAGCAACTTTAACGAAAAGAGTACTTATATATATAAACCTCTTTTATATCCTATTTAGAGAGTCTTTAGTTGTCGTATTCGCAGGATTTATCTTTCCGTTGATTTACCTCGTTTCCTTAATTACATGGCATTCGTACGATTATCATAAAGCTATAATATCGATTATAAAGCGTTACTCATTCGTGGTTCCGAGTTTTACGAGGTATTTGTCAAAGGAAAAAGACTTAGTATAAACTATTAAAAGAAGGGGATTTAAATCAAGGTTCTAAATAATTATCTAGAATATGATTATTATAGTAATACCAGAGTCAAATCCTCCAACTATACTATGAATTTTGGAGACTAAAATGTTTCAAGTAATCCATTTACACTTTATTAAGCTGTAATTGATAATATGACTACAAAATGTAAATTCTTTTCAAGCTGGTATTTTGTTACGAAAAATAATTACACGTCCTATATACAAACTGTAATCGATATTATGCGCGAAAGATTTATTAGTAAAAACAAAAGGCTTTACCATACGTATATCGAACGGTATAAAGTGTAAGTTGCGTTTCGGATTGTTTTATTTGCTAAGCAAGTCGTTCGTTAAACACTTTATATATATTATCTGATAGGTTCATTTGATATTGAACAGCAATAAAAGGGTTAAACGTTGCTTCCAGTTACACAATCGATGTAATTTAAGCTTCTTATATACGTTAACATTTGTACTTGTTAGTTTGTTTTGTGTTAGTTAGGTTAAGTGGGGTAATATTATTTAATTACCATTTTTAATAAGCTTTAGAATTTTTCAAGCGTGATTGTTATATTATTAAAAATCATCTGGCTGTTTCCTTCCAGGTATGCTTAGGTTTTTAGTTTTAGGCCAGCCTTTTGAAGTTTCTTTTTCTCTGTAATGGAAAACAACGTATTACAAAACATAAAAATATCGTTAGTTTACATTTCAACGAGTGAAAATTCTTTATGGCCTGTTGTTAAGATTAGAAAACATAGGTCAAAGGTTGAATTAGCTATTTCTAGACGCTTCTTATAATACCTTGGATAGGTATTATATCTGTTGGAATAGTACTACATACAGTGCAGTAGGTCAACTTTACTTAAAATAAAGTTGACTATATTAAACCGCAAGTTGAGTGTATGGTTTGTGTAGACTTACTGAATTGGATGTAAGTCGAGTATAGTCCTCCACACTTCACACTGGGGTACGGGTCAAGCAATCGACCGTATAAATTACAGTGCAAACCGGCTAGCGGTCTGCCAAACCTAGAATAATTGATCCTCCATCTGACCACGTAATACTACTGTTACTTAAACCAATCAAATCGACAATGTTGCAGCGTTTAAATCCCTACCAATACTAATCAGTTTTTATTAAGTTAAGTACGGCTTAGTTAAATAAAAGAAAAAGCTACTTTCTGGTTACGCTTTTTAAAAGACCAAGGTAAGGAAAGATTTTTTCGAAAGGCCTTTACTATTACGTCGGTTTTCACGGTAGTAAGTAGAGAAGACTTTTAGGCTGCGTTGGTTTTCACGGTATTTTAAAGGTAGCAACGGTATCGCTATCGAAGATACTAAGTCATTTTCATCAAATATTTTTTAAAAACGTTAAAATTGACTATTAGAAGTCTTAAAGTTCGGCAAGTTGGAAAACGGCTAAGTTAAGACTACTACAGGTATTACTACTACAAGAAAAATGACTAATTCCCCATGCCAAACAACTTTTACTACTAGTAAACGATCTCCAACCTTACTCTTTTCACCATACGTTTACCCCTAATTTACTCTTTTCATTTCCCCTACACTAATTTAATTATCAAGTTCACTAACATAAGCTAAAATACCAGGAACCGTCAAGTTACACCAAAAAAGCCACGTCGCGCGACCTAACGTCAAGTTGCCAAGTTCCTACGCGACTTTACGTCAAAACATCAAGTCCCTACGCCTAAAGATTATCAAGTCACTCGACCTACATGCCCTACACGTCCTACACAAACTAAACCATTAAGATAACTCCAAATTAAAAAAACATAAAGAAAGTTAAAGCCCTCGGAACAGTCTTCGTCAACCATTACAGCGAACAGCTCTGGATTACGAATGTCGACGAAACCTTAACTAAAGCCTACCTAACCAATTACGTTAGCCAATACATTATCGATGCGAACCTCGATAACGATTACGGCCGTAACGACCGCGCTTTCCAAAACTTGTATAAGTATTTTAACCACTAAACTCTTAAGATATATAAGATAATCCAGCGTACTGTTAAGCCTAAGCTAAAGAAAATAGTTACACACCATAGCATATACATCCTTAAAAATACTCCGCTAAAACTGGCTAAAACCTTCAAGTCCCTTTTACTCTCTAGCACTTTAATTAAAGTTGTTAAGTTCCTTAGGAGCCTTTCCACGGCAAGTTCGTTTATACATAAAAGCCTATTATAGGTCCTACCACAAGACTTTAACCTTCGGGTTAGGCGACTATTAATTACCTTTAATATTGTGCCTCGAAAGCTCCAAAGCTTAAATTATTGGAAAACAACAATAAAGACTGGGATAATTATCGCGACCTGTTTCCAAGACCTGTCAAGATGGTTAACATTAACTACAAACTCCTTACGAACTTCTCCAAGATTTAGAACGACGTAGAAAATTATAATAGGAAACCTTACAATCTACTCGATACTAAAATAATACCATTTTTAAATATTTATAAGTTGATGGAAGTTCCCCCTTCTGGTTTTTACTTACTATTCCCCGGAATCCTTACAAGGCACGCCAAAAACCACTACCTAACCTTCCTAACTCGAACAACTACGTTTCGAAAGATCTATAACGATATAAAGGGCTATTTTGAATACGACATCCACTTTACGAAGTATGACACAAATTGGGCCACTACGTGATATTCAACGATAATAATTAAGAAAAAAAGGAGGAAATACCGATAAATGTACTTAACCATATAATTAATGAGCTAATTTTATGCCATGAAGTAATAGAGAAAGCATACATTAGCAAAGCTACACTTCATAAACAAGTACAGGCAGCAGTTGCGGAGGTTAACAAGTTCTAATACGCCTTACAACACCTACATATCATTTTCGAAAGCGTCTTTAACCAGATACGCTCCTTATTTGCAACCGTAATAACACGCACGCCGAATTTACTTATTATATACCCCTAAGCTGGCAATTTATCTGACGAAAAAGAAAACCGTACGATAATTAATTACGTCGACCAAAAGTACCGTTATAAGCGCCTTTAGCGCTTAATAACCCTATATTAGAGACAGCAATAGCCACGTTAACGTTAACAGAGCCAAGGTCTAGGCGTTTTTAATAATCGCAAAAACTATCGTCGTAATAGTGGCAAAAAAGTTAAATTTATAGCAACTCTGGCTATTAGTTAACTCGTTACCACCCTCCCCCTCCGATCGTAACAATAAAAAGGTAGTATATTATATCCGGTACCCTACTTCATTTAAACAAGACTACTTAAATCAAATTACAGACTTCGAAGGTAACAGACCAATTAACGACAATAATACCTTTAAAAAGATTAAGTGGTATAAAGATATTATTCCTAACGCGGCCTAGTAACTCGCCGACCACGTCTTCCCATACCGTTTAGGTAATAAAAACCCGTATCTTTACCCTAATTAAGACTCTTACCCCTTATATACCTTTAATATTCGTAGTCGTTACGCGGACCACTAGTTTTATGGTATTATGTCAGATATAAGGGCAGCAAGGTACTTAATAGAAAGCTATTCGTAGTACGTATCACTGTGAAGGAAGAGTACTACAGCTATGGAAATCGATTATACGGCGAACGGGGTTAATTTACATGTAATTACGTGTAATTTGATATAGATATCAATTGGAGTTAACAGGGTTTTGGCTAGTTAATAAGGTCGCAATTTAACGTTAACCGGAAAGGATTGGTTAACTACACTAACGTGCACGAACAAACTAAAAAGCCACTAGTGTTGGAATAGTACTACATGTAATACAGTAGGTCAACTTTACCTACAGTAAAGTTAACTATACTAAACTACAAGTTAAGTGTATTATTTGTATGGACTTACTGTATTGGGTATAAGTTGAGTCTAGTTATCCACACTTTATACTAAGATACGATCAAAGCAATTGACTATACAAAGTACAGTGCAGACCGGCTAGCGGTCTGCCAAACCTAGAACAATTGATCCTCCATTAGACCACGCAATACTACTATTACTTCAATCAATCGAATCGACAACGTTACATCGTCTAAAGCCCTACCAACAATATCAATATCTTCCACACTTAATGAAGATGTAAAGTGGTTATACAATACGTAGGATCATTTATGGTAGATAGTGTTTTCGGAGTTTTATAAATATATAGACTTAAATACGTCGTTTAAGGTGTTTTTAGAACTATGTGTAAGGTTATTTAATATTTTGAAATTTAAGACAAAGTTTATAACAAGTACGTGAAAAGTAAGTAAATGTCAAAATAAAACCATAATTCGCTTATTGTAAAGTATTCAATTAATTCGTGGTATCTTTTTTAAATGTTATTATACCCTTTAATCATAAGACGACTCTTTTCATATGATTTTTTGGTTTTATCTTTTATCTCGTAAACAAAATAAATAGTTACAATCTTGTAATTACCGTAAATCGATGGATTAAATTTTTTTAAACGGAAAACGCTCTATTTAATCCAAGTGAATTTTTTTTATATAGGTCAACCTCTTAAAAGTGCTACCTGAGGTTATAATAATGCGCTCACGGCGAAGTTTTATACTTAAATTATGGTCCGCCGTTTCTTTTTAGGTAATAAAGGATTTTACAACAAAGTCTTTTAAGCGTTTCTTGTTTTTAAGCTAAGCGGACGCCCTTGTCGACGTGGTACCGGTTTCGTTCATATAAGGTAGTCGGTTTTACGAGGTGGCGGAGGTTATAAAGGGGTATCTGAAGGGTATATAGATTTTGAGAGAGATTTGTATTTGTTATTATAGGAATAGTTTGGTGGATGCTACTTGTCAAATTGCATTTTTAGGCTTTTTTATTTTCCATCTCTTCCTTTTTAAACTATTGTACCATTATTCAACAAAATAAATCCTTATTATTTGGTGAATTCACAAACACATCGTATCCTTTCAATCTGTTAATTCTTCAAGTGCTAGTTTATCCGTTTTTCTTTTTCTAAACTAGGACTTTGGACTATAATAATATGTTTAAAACGCCAATTTCACGCGGGCTGTTTCTTATTTCTAATATTTTCGAAATATTATTTCTAAACCGCAAAAAACGTAAAACTATCTTCGCCTTCGCCACAGCATTTGTTTTTTATACCGTTACAGGTAATGATATGGGATCTTTGTTTACTCTAAGGCAAGCGCCAAGGATAAAAAGTGTTAGAATTAGGCTACTCGGATTAAAATTATTATTTTTGGAGTTCACTACTATTTATAGGATTGATTTCTTAGCATTAATACTTTTTAGTTCCTTAGACAGTATCGTTTACTCGTTTTTAAACGATTAGTCATATTGTTCGCATTTGCTAATATCATAAGGCATCTCTATTAATAAATATCTACACTTATTTCAGGTAATCTTAGATTTAATTCGTTAATTAATCGAATTGAAAACTCTGTTTATATTGTAGGTATTTGAGTGTGAAAGCCTAAAATAAACGTTTGTTTAGCAATAAATTAGAGCGTCTTAAGAATCCGTAGCGAAAACGCTCCAGGAACATTTTGCGGCTTAAATTGATATTGCTACGTGGATAGCGTATAGGATTGTTTAACCGTTGAGTTATATTAAATTTACAATAATTTCGTAGATAAAGCCAATATCGTTCCGAAGGCGGAATTTTAACCGCCGCGAAATCTGCGGGTATAGTTGGAGTTTCAAATAGAACTTTTTGATACCTTTTAGATCTTCTTATCCTATATCCGTATAGCTTATTACGTAAAGAATTCGCAAAAGGTGTTTTATAACCGGGTGTCGAAACCGTTGGTATAATATTCGCGATTTTAACTGTATTAGGTAAATGACTTTAATTATATGTACCTTTGAGAAATACTATAGGTGTTCAAACTTTAGACGAAGTAACACGGATATATCATTTGAAAAAGGGACGATTTAATTTATCATATTTCTAACTTTAACTTTTAGTTTAATTATATTATTTAATAATAGAAAAAATAGCGGTTTAAAGTTTATTACGTAAAAATTAATCGGTTCAAATAGTGTATTTACCATTATTGTGCTAAGTAATGACTTTTTGACTTTATTGAATAGAATTTTTCAGTATTCTTCCATTTAGTTGAGTTGGAATTTGGGAACCTTCGCTGTAAAAGCGTTGAATTATTGGTTTCCAGCGGTCTAGATTTCTATTGGCCCTGTATTTAGTATGATACCTTGTAACAGGTTACTATACCTATTAAATAGTGTATATTACGACATTATAAAGGCGTTAAATACTTTGCTTCTGTTATTTAGGCCTACTTTATGTAAATATAAGACATTTTATAGGTTTACAAATACTAGTTGCTCTATTTCCTTATCTTTGATTATTATGTTGGTTTTGATTTCCTCCAAGTCATCTTTTTCAAACGTGTATTCGTAAGGGTAAACTTCTAAATCCTTATTAAAGTTTAGGCAGTCGATTGTATACGATATAAAATTAACAACCGATTGGTATTTAAGTACGTAATCGACTTAAAATTATCGTTTAACCCGGATTCATTTGTATACTAGATAGTTATTCGACTAATAACTAACTTTATTACATATGATATATAATTTTTAAACTACTATCAAGTTTTTTATACTTTTACGTAGGTATAACAGTATACTAGATATATTTCGTACTTAGTTATAGGGGCGACCCCGTCCATAATCGCTTTATTCTCGGTTTTCCAAGCTCCCCTTTTAGTATTCATCATCGTTATAGCTGTATTGAAGGCTTTTATATTTCTTATATATCAATCATACTTCAAATTGACGACTTAGAACATATTAAGCTATTTCGGCGAAATTTGATTTAAGAATTTACTAGCCCTTTCTTTTAACCTTCGTGGCTATAAATACTAATCCGAAACTTGATTATAAGCGTATCAAAGTCTTAAGAAATATTTTAAAACTTGTATAAAAAGCTTCTAAATATTTTTCCAGTTTAAATAACATAAGATTAAAGTCTGGGTTTCAACGGTATGTTTTTGTAATTTATTTGGATAAACAGTTCATAATCCTCATATTTTTATGTAAAGCTTTTTTATAATTTATTTTATTTAATATCTCCAGGTAGTGCCCATTATATAGCTAGTATATTTTAACTCTCGCTAATGTGAAAATACATACATATACTGGCGGGAAGGCTCGCAACTTGAATGGTCCTACCCTTAACAACCAATCTATTCTAAAATTTCTGTTTCTCAGTCATACCATATAATCCGTTGAATAAACCATTATGAAATTCTCGTCCCCGAATAAATAAATATATAAGGTGAAAGACCAGATCTTAAATACTTATGGCTAAATTTTTGGGCAATTTGTTGTATGTATGTATTGAATGCTGTTAAGGTTTTATAATCAACCGTATTGATCCATATTACGTGTTATAAACTTAATATAATTACAAATATAAACCATATTTGTATAGGTTTATCCACGTATTACGTAAAGGAGGGTAGGAACTGCTAGGTTTTTCGGAGGGGGATTTTAACTAAATATACTTATAAAGGAAAGTCCACCGCCTTATACAACCTTTATTTATAAAACGGAGACACAGATAAAAACTTTTACTAGAAATCGAAATTTAATCTAGCCTTTTAAACAAGATCTTAAGGTACTCCACAGTTTAAAGAACCGTAACATTATACAGGCGTAAAAACTACAGCTTTGGCCGGGTCGTGTTACATAGCTATTTTAGTCCTTATTCGACGCCTACTTGTATCTAGGATCTAATAACCCTTAAAGAGTAAAGGGCGAATGAATAGATATATCTTGGTTGACAGCTCGTAGCGATGTGCAAGATATACTTCACAATTCAGTAAAGGACATACTTCATAACTCGGTGGAAAAATCACGACCCAAGCCACCTTTTTATCACGGACCGCAAACCCAAAAAGTGCAAAAGAATCGTAATATGATACACTAATAAACGGGGGATTTCAGTGAAAAGTCTCTTAAATATAGTCAGAAAAGGGTATCTAAGGTATAGTTGAAGGCGAAATCCCTACTAAACGGGTAAGGCACCAGTGTAGGTAATAACAGCTCAAAGATAAATAAATAAATTAATAAATAGAGCCGTTTAGTGCGAGCGCTTATGATAAATGTCTTTATTAAGACCTTAAAACGCGAAAGGAATCAAACTTGTATTATGGTACAAGTCCAAATCTAAAGGGCCACATTAGCACAAAACGAGGGATGGAATCGTTGGTTATAGGGGCTGTTCTCTGAATGCACCACTGCACGGGTAATGCGCCGGGCCAACGACGATCTTCATAACCAAAAAGGGGTCGCCGGAAAAGATTCAAGTGGTGATAAAGCCGATTGGTGGTGTTGTGGTAGAATAGGATACATGTAAAGTGATGGTGTTGAGAGCGGCTAGACCTGAATTTTTTTTCTCAGAAGTAAGCACTGTTAGGGTTCACAGTATAGGCCCCCTACCCTCTTTAACAAGGTGGTCCATGCACACATGCCAAGAAAGTTGATGTAAGGTCGAAGATGAGGTTGTTTAATACTTTCGAAACTTTATTAATAGGACGGTAAACATCTCTTATAGAGTTTTATCGGTATTTTCACGTCAATTTTTGACGGATTTCTAAGTAGTGCCTATTTAGTCCTCATTGTAAAGTTCACAATGAGTTTTTGTATTAAAATATATTTTTGAGTGGTTATAATATTCAGAAAATATATCTAATTATATTAAGTCGCATATATATCAATATTTAGCTTCCCTAGTTTCTATATTACGTAAAATGATATAAAATTTGAAAAAATTAATATCTATTTTTTTCACAAGTATTTAACATTATACAGATTTTATTGTCGAGAACGTCGTAGGGTTTGTTACTATAGTTTTGATTCTTATCTCATAACTTGTTAAAGTTCGTAAACTTTATAAGGTCATTCCTATTAATTGAGAATTAGTATAACATGAGGTTACGATAGGGGTCGTAATTTATAGATATTGAGCCTTCAAGTTTGTATTATCGTTTGTTGCCGCTTATATTAGCTTCGAATGCGCCGTCTTCCTTATTTAAGGCGTTTTTGTTTCGGCTGAAAAAGACGTTAATTATATTCAGGGAGTGGTTTAGTTTGTATATCTCTTTAAAAGTACGTTTTAAAAAAGATCCGTATTCAACCCAAGTAATAGATTATTTTTATAGTCATTTCTCCTTTTTTTATCAATTTTTTACGCTCTGTCTATTCTTTTCAACGTGCGTTTAACCTTAATAAACGTCTTATACCCTATATTTATAGAATATTTCCTTATTTTCCTTTATCCGATATTTCAAATAACTGTTTCTCAAGCTTATTCAGCTAATATCTCTTTGTAACTTTCATATTTATTATGCTATCGTCGGTCTATATTGGTATTTGGATAAACTGGGCCATTGTAATTGATGATTTTTTAATGCGACTATTATTATTTCCGGTTATATTAATTCTTTTACTAGGAATCTACCTCCTTAGTATCCTCAAAATATTACCGTTCACTATGCGTTATATATCTGGCGTCTAATTTGTTAAATACTCCCGAAAATTATCTAATAAGCCGTGTTCTGGAATACCTCCGCTATCATGATTGAAAATTATATTTACAATATATGTATTTTCTGTATAAGGTTCCATATTCTTTAATAATACCTCGATTCTATTATTATATAGGTCAAGGTTTAAATGCTTTAAACACTTTTCCGAAACGATGTATTTTCGTACAAATAGTTTATATATTCGTTTATCCTCACTAGGTTTTCTGTTGGTAAAGCCATATTTACGAGAGTGAGAGATGTCTTGGAGTGCTTCAAAAGCTAGTTTAAGTGTTTTTCAAGATTGTAGGAGCGCCGTGAAAGCTATTGTAACGTAATGGTCATAATTTGAATACGCTTAAAATGCTGTATTTAAAAGGTTTTCGAAATGAAATGGCAAATGAAAGTATGCTAAATGAAACGGTCCAATTAAAAGCGTACAAAACGTATATAGAATAAAAATAAAATATCTCAAAGCGGTTCAAACAAGGCTTTTAGCGTTTTTTAATTTAAATAGAATATGAATTAAATATAATTACAAACTAGTAAGGATTTTTCAACTAGTCTTCTAATGTTTTTAAACATTATATTATCTGGATAAATAGTAAATTCAACCGTCGTAAATGGAAAATTAAATAAACAGTATAATGTAAAGCGAATAGATGAAACTTATGCGAGATAGGTTGAATGAGGAGAAAAAAGTAAGGAAATGTATGTATAAATTGAAATAATATATAAAGGCGAGTTGAAATGGTGTGGTAATCGTTTCGAATATTGTGTTTGGAATTTGTAAGATATGATGGGACGTTATAAAAAGAATTTTGAAGGCTTGGTGTGTTTTGATATAGGCATTTCGAATGCTGTTTTCGGGGGTTAATATAGTTGTAAAAAATCTTTGAAATCTGATTTAAAAGCTTTTTGAGTTCACTAAAGTATTGCAAAAGTAGTTTTGATCATTTTTGAAATATATTTAAAGGGTTTGAATAATACATTTTAATCAGATAAGTATTGATAAAGGGGTTCGAAAATTAATTACTTACATGACGGATACGTGATAAAACACTTTTTAAATAGTACTCAGGTACGTTTAAAGCGCTAACGGAGTTAATAGATAATGTAAAGAGGTTTTTAGTAGTTGAAAGATATCAATTAAATTGGTAATTTAGTATTAAAGTTGTCTTTTTAAAGTTACCTTAAATCTTATATATTTTTATGCTTTGGGTTTTAAAAGCTTTTCAGCGTATTTTTATCATCATATATATTTTCAGAAGCCGTAATATGAAAATAAGAAACAGTTAAAACCGCTATAATATCCCGATATAAATATTTGACTAAGTTCGTCTTTTCTTTTTTATATTATTTATAATCAGTCGAGTTGGCGATGAATTAGTATTTGTAAAGTTTTTATATAGTATACGTTAACGTGAATATAAATAGAACAGTAATCGTAAGATGATTAATATTAACGATAAATAATTCGAAGGGAAAAATTCATCCAGAAAGTATACGCCTCAAGTAAGAGTTTTTAAGTTCTTACCCGAAGCGTACACTCTACCATACACTCTGCCAATGTCTCTTCTAGACAGTCGCACGCTATCATGCAACCTGTAACAGTGAAACTTGTAGCATAACACGTTATCGTGCACTCTCCAAGAGTATATCTTACAGCGTAGCACGTTACTATATACTTTGCAAGAGTGTATCCTGCAGCGTAACAGCTTATTAACTATAAGGATATATAACCATATCCATAGTTATCAATACACTTCGGAGCCTAAAAGTGACTACACATATCATATTAAGTAAAATTACGATATTCATTAATAATACTTTTGTAATTTGAAACTTCGAATACGACGTGATTACCTTATTTCAATAAGCTTTAAATAATTTTCACGTTATTATTAAACCCCATTCGGACCTAATGATGGTAAAATGAAGTCCCGTCATATAAATATCAAAAAAAACGAAGTCGCGGATAAACTCGCGAACGTTAGTATCAAATTTTCCACTCGTTTCAACGACAACAATCAACTTTTTACCAACGTCATCAAATTCATACTTCGATTATAATTAAAAGTACTCGAAAAGCAATAGTACAGTTAAAAATGAATTAATTTAATTATTTCATATAAAATCTAGCAACTTAAATATTCGACTTAATTCGAACCGGAATTTAGCAAATTTCGAAGTATAGGCTTCTCTCTATATTCTTTCCCGCTAACTCATAATTTTATATATCGATTTTTAATAATAAAGCACAATAATAAAGACTTTATATTATATTATCGACGCTTGAAACTCTCTAAAACGAAAGAAAGCTGTATTATATATAACGAGAAGCTAAATAGGGGTCACTTAATATACAACCCGGTCTTTCTAAAGGTTTAGAAACTTAAGTTGCGACCCCTTAAGAAACCACTAAACAAATGAATACAAAAAACCTACATATAAAAGGGTTTTTTCGAAACCTGGGAATTTCTAAGCCTTAACCTGCGTTACTAATTGTTTTTTTAGAAAAAAAAATGAATTATAAGTTAAAAGGTTTACGTTTTCTGTTTGCCGGTAATAATAACGTTTTATAACCACCTGAATAATTCGCTTTTTCACGCCCGATAACCCTGAAAAATACAACCATAATGATAATAATAATAACCGACCAAAAGATTCATTCTTTCATTAACTTTACTACAGCTATTATTAATGCATTTACGGTCGCTATCTGGTGGAACTATCATTATTAACTAAGGGTAATAGAACCCGGGAATAAATTGGGGGCAACGGCGGACTCGACGGTAAAAGGGGTAGCAAGGGCGGCGATAAAGGTAATATAAACTGGTTAATTAGGAATGAAATCCGTATCTCCACCATTACTATAGAAGTTATTGCCATTGTTAATTTTAGCCCTGCCGGTAATAAAATACCGCCTCATTAATAATAACACGGCCATAAACTGGATCATGCCACCATCCGCCACCTTAATAACGACCACCTTAATACCAGTGAAAAAAAAGCCTTCGTAAAATATTTAAACACCCAGAGAACGATTTCAATGCGAAAGCAACACGATAAAAGTTTAACAACTCGATGGCGTTAATGTCTATATGTATATACCCGATTTTACGCTTAATTAATATTATTCATCAACATTAAATCGTTTTACGTGACTTTAACGCATATATAAGGGCTTTAACAAATGTATCTAATGCATTTAAAGTCCGTTTCCACCCGTTAATACAAACTCCATTATAAACCTCTATGAAAACACCCGTACATGAACTACATAAAATTATACTCCGTTAAATGGAACGGGGTAGTTAAGGGCTGCGTAGGTTAAAAATGAGAGGAAAGGTGATAGGAAAATTAGAAGGGGTTGGCTAAGGCGCGTTTGGCCTGTTTTTGAAACCAAAAGCTCCTTTATACGGGTTTGAACGCGATGGTTTTTAACGCTTAAAACCCGTTTATACGTAATAATTGTTAGAATAATACTACATTCAATGCAGTAGGTCTACTTCACTTACAGTAAAGTTGATTATACTGACTGCAAGTTGAGTGTATTGTTTTGTGTGGACTTACTGTATTGATTGTAAGTTAGGTATATTATACCAAACTTCATACTAGGGCTCTAGCCAAGCAATTGGCCATACAAATTATAGTGCAGACCGGCTAGCGGTCTGCCAAACCTAGAACAATACATACACTACTTTACTACGCAATACTACTATTACTTCGACCAATCGAATCGACAACATTGTAACGTCTAAAGCTCTACTAACACTAATTAGTGCTTATTGAATGAAGTACAGATTGGCTAAGTAGAAGAAATAGCTACTTTCCGGTCACGCTTTACGTTAAACGACAGCTAGGGTAGAGGAAACATTTTTGAAAAAGGTCCTTATAAACTGCGGCGGTTGTTACAGTAGTAACTAAAAAAATACTTTTAGGTTACGGCGGTTTTTACGACAACTTAAAGGTAACGATGGTATTGTTATCGAAAACACCAAAACATCTTTACTAAAAATCCTTTTTAAAGTCGTTAAGATTAACTGTTGAAAGTCTTAAAGTTCGGTAAATTGACAAACGGCTAAGTTACTACTACTATAGGTAATACAACTATAAGAAAAAAGACTAAGTCTTACGGCTAAAACAACAAACAACTTTCGACCTTATTTTTTACACTATGCTTTTGCCCTTACTTTATCTTTTTCACTTCCCCTACGTTAATTTAATTGGCAAGTTCGCTGCTTTAAGCGAAAACATTAAAAATCGTTAAGTCTCACCAAGAAAACTAAGCCGCGCGACTCAACGACAAACCGCCATGTTTCCACGTGACTTCACGTTAAAACACCAAGTCTCTACGCCTAAAAATCACCACGTTCCTCTTCCTACACGCCTTACGCGTTTTACATAAACTAAAACGTCAAGATAACTATCGTAAGCACTCACTTTAAAGCTATTATAAACTCCGTTTAAAAAAAAGCTATCAAGGTTTTCAGACTCCTCTTTACCAAGCATTACAACCACTAACTTTAAGGATAAAACGTTAATAAAAACTTCACCGAAAAACACTTAACTAACTTTGTCGGCTATTACATTGTCGACTACGATAATGGTGAAATACTTGACCAAAATGATAATAATTTTTATAAATACCGTAACTTTTTCGACGACTGAATTATTAACATATAGAAAAAGGTGTAGGAGAGTGTTAAGCTAAAACTGAAGGAAATTATCAAAAGGTGAGGAATTCATATGCTAATAAAAAGCTTCATCAAGTTAACAAAAACCCTTTTTGACTTAGCTTAATTTAAAAAATGACCTTAAAACTCACGCCTTAAGGGAAAGGGTATTAAAAAACCTTAATGCCCATATACACTATTCAGGGAACCTCCCTTTTACCCTTAACTAAGTTAATTCTTTTTATGCGCCAACGATAATGAACCTGTTAACTTGCTCGGCAACTTGATACCTGTACGCGAAAACGAGGAGTACACCCTTAACGTTAATAGGACATGTGAAGAAACGGTTGCTCATACGGCTAGAAAAATTGATGTTGGAGATTTATACTAGTCAATTAAGCCAAATAGCCAAGCCTCTCAAAATCTTCAGGTTCTTCTTACCCCTTAGCACTTTAATCAAAATCGTCAAGCTCCTTAAAATCCTTTCCACAGCAAGTTTACCTATAAGCGAAAGCATATTACAAGTTCTACTACAGGACTTTGCCCCTCGGGTTAGGTGACTGGTAATTACCCTTAAGACTGTGCTTCGAAACCTCCAAAATTTAAATTACCAGGAAATACTACTAATAAAGACTTGGATAACTATCGTAACCTATCCCTAAGACTTGTTAAAATGGTTAATATTAACCAAAAGCTTTTTAAGAACTTTTCCAAGATCTGGAACGATATAGTAAAGTATAACAGGAAGACATATAACCTTTACAACACGAAAATAAAGCCCTTTTTAAACATTTGTAAGTAAATATAGGTTTTCTCTTTTGGTTTTCACTTAATGTTCCCTGAAATCATTATAAAGCACGTTAGAGATTATTACCTAACCTTTCTAACACAAACAACTACGTTTCGCGAAATTTATAACGGCATAAAGAGCCACTTCGAATACAACGTTTATCTTACGTAATATTATACAGATTAAGCTACTCCGTGGTAGGCGACGATAATAGTTAAAAAAAAGGATAAAACACCGATCAATATATTTATTCAAATAATTGATAAGTTAATGATATACCAAAAAGTAATAGGAAAAGCCTACACTAGTAAAGCCACATTCCAAAAACAAGTATAGGCAGTAGTTACGAGAGTCAATGAGTTTGAATACGCCTTATAACGCCTAGATTCCACTTGTAAAGACTTTTTTAGATAGTTATACTTTTTACTTGTAACGGTAATAATACAAATATCAAACTCCCTTGGTATATACCCTTAATCCGACAACTTTCCTAACGTAAATAAAGAAGATTTTATAGTGGTTAATTACATCGATTATAAGTACGGTTACGGGCGCTCTTAACACCTAAAGTTTGGCCCATCGACTACAGACTAAAGGCAATAGTCACTTTGGCGCTAATAGGGCAAGGATTTAAGCGAACCTATTAACTATAAGCACTGTCGTCGTAATAATAGTAAAAGATATTGGATTTATGGTAAATTTGGCTGTTGGTAAACTCGGTACCCCTTAATCTAGCGAAAAAATAAAAAGGTAATGTATTACATCCAATACCCTACCATTTTTATATAGAATTACTTGTATTAAATCGTAAATTTCGAAGGCGACGAACCTATTAACAGCGATAATGCCCCTAAATAAATCAGATGGAATAAAAATACTACTTCCGGCGCGGCTTAGTAATTAGTCGACCACGCCTTCCTATATTGTTTAGGTGGCAAAAACCTTTACCTTTACTCTAATTAAGCCTTTAACCACTTACACACCTTTAACCTTCGCGATCGTTACGTGGACCACACGTTTTAAGTTATCATGCTAGATATATGGGCAATAAGGTACTTAATAAAATGATATTTGCAGTATGTAGCACTATGTAGGGAAAGCATTACAGCTACTAAGATTAATTGTTACGATACTAGTAAGACCAAAGTTGACTTCGAACCAGGCGAATAACTATTGTTATTAGGGATAACGGTAATTCAAACTATTATTATATCGATTACGTTTCATATCATTAAGTCCTTTACTCATTTTCTTCTTTGCTTAGAGGATACAAAGACTTTTGACGTCAACGTTAACGTTAACACCGATGAACCGGTTAAAAACAGCCAAAGGTTTTCCCTTTCCTTTAAATAATAGTACCTATAGTTTTATTTTTAAAACCCTAAAGTAGTGGTATTAAACCTGATAAAGTTGGAAATACGTTAATTCTACCGAAGTTTTAGCCACCTAATAATTAACAGGTTATACAAAGTCCTAAAGTCCGCAAGGTATAAAGATATAGAGTAATTTACCCTAAAATATATTAAAAGAACTTTACCACCACTACTAAATACAAAACTAATCTCCCTGGAAATTTTAGTTTACACTAAGAAACTATAAAAACTTTAACCATATGGTTTTTATTAATATGTTTTACTTGAACAATAAACCTGTTTTTTAGTTCGTTGATTCCGCATACTCTTTTTATGAAACCAATTTCCTAAAGTCCCTTTCGACAAAGGATAAATGGGAAACAATAAGGATACTATGAATTAACACATACCTCGGCATACTTAACGTCTTTGTTTACGATATTGGAACTAACTTTTTGGTAGCGAAGTTTTAGAAAAATGCCTAAATAATAAGTTTTTAGTATAAATAGGTATCTGTAAAGACCCAATAGAGTATTGGAAAGGTTAAAAAGTTATATTCCCTACTTATACAAATGTACAATATCCTTACGTTGGAAATTAAAAACTTTATAAATTTAGAAGCACGCTTTTAAATAGCGGCACAGGGCTTAAACGATACTGTGAGCCTTAATGACTTAATGATAAATCTATTGGTCTTTAGAGCGTACCCATTCTTAACGAGTGAATCATCGCCAATAACGAGTACCTAAAAGCAAGTTATAACCTTCGGAAAATCTTTGAAGAAATTACGGAAGGAATAGATACAACGCCAAATTAACGAGGCCCTTAACACCAGGAACGGCCTTTCAGTAATCGACGTACTTAATTTACCGTTACAAAGTGAATTCCTTGTATAACGGAAGCCGGTAAAATGGGAGGACCCACATAAAACTTTAAATATCACTAATTTTGAAGCAATTGTTAAAACTACTAACGGTCTTATATCTTTACGTATCACTCAAGTCAAGCCTTATATCAGTGCTACTAACTATAAAGACACTTAAACTAAACAACTGAGTTAATAAAAACCTCCTTTACCCATTATCAATAAGCTGATAAAACGCCGCCGATATAAACGACTCTTAAAGAAAAAGAATATTAAAGAGGAGGATTATATACCGGGCTGTATCTAAAATACTACTTAGGTAAACAGGAAAAAAAGGATAAAGAAAACTTAGCACTAAAGCTTAGAGCATAAGGAATTATTGAAACCTTTGGGAAACCTTTTAAGGAAAACGACAAAATCTAAATTAACGGCTTATTAATTCTGTAAGTTATATAATTCGTGCCGAAAACCCACTAAACTTCTAAAACTCAAATATTATGATCTTTAGGTCGAGGATTATTTACGAGGTTGAAGGTAAGACTACAGGATGGTTATTCGAAAAATTACGTTTAATTGTTGAGGGATACAGCGATAAAGGCGAAAAACTAGATCATTACATAATCGATAACAATTTAGAAAACTAGCCAACGTTTAATAGTTGTTGTAATAACAAGTTTGCTGGTTATGAATAAAGGTAAATTTACTTTTAATAGTTGTAATATAATGAAATCCTATACACTGTTAATAACAAACCTATAACGGATCGTATTCTTGGAATTGACACAGTAATTACGGTTTATCTACCTTTTAGGAACAGTAATACGATATATCAAACCTTTATATGGATTGATTAAAGTAGGTGTTTACTATTTCCTAACTTACTAATCGCATTTTAAATTATAACTAGGTATAAAGTCTTTAATATACGACCCATATTTATTGGTACCGTAAAGAAAAAGACTTCAGCCTGATAGGTATATAAACTAACGATACATTTTTCTTTAAAACGATTGGTTTTATAACATCGGAATATCAGGCGATTAAAAACTTTAAGTTTTCAAATTACAAGCCAGTAACGACGTTAGCGAAAAGTAATTAACTTGACTTTAATAGATCGTTAATCCGTATACTTAATGTTAATACCAGCTTTAACTTTCGCCAAAAGTGTTAAGATACTAGTTTAACCGCAATTAACAAGATTAACGTAGCTAAGGTCCAACAGTACTTTAAATAACGTGCTCGTCACAGTCATATTATCACCTTATATTAACCGAAGGAATTGTATGACATATCCATTACGGTATAAGTATAAAAGATATCAGATAAAGACTTTGACCGGTTAAATAAAAGGTTCGAGTGTAAAATACACAACTTGGACTGATGGATTAATATAGTTTCAATCGACTTATTGAGTTCTAAATTAATAATCTGTATAGATGGGTTTTTCGTAAATAATAGCGATCTATTTTTATAATTCGGCTTTTTAATAACCTTCGTTTAAGAAGATAAGATAGAAAACTAATTTAGTATCATTGGAAACCTAGTTTACTAACCATTTGTTAAGTATAAGAGGATTATATAAAGCGAGTTATCTTCGGAGGTCTACGGCATAATGATAGGCTTTAACGAAGGTATGTTATTATAAGAAACCCTCAAACTTATTATTAGGCAACTAAACATTACTTCTATTCCGGTAATAATTTATACGTACTCGAGGAACCTATTCGAATGCCTTTTGAATTTCGGAACTATTAGCGAAAAACTCTCGATAATCGATTTAATAGCACTTCGCAAAGGCTATAAAGGGGGGGATATTGAAAAGTTCCGATATATTAACGGAAAAGATATTCCTATTAATGTTATAACGAAGGCGTTGTCGAATAAGGCTCTGGAGAGGTTTGTAAATAGCAATAAGCTGACTATATGTATCGAGGGCTACGTCAATAAGCCGCCCGGAAAACCCAGATCACGTAATGACGGTCAGGAATATGCTAGCTAACTAAAAGACTATCAGGGAACTAACGATAGCGACTTGTTTGATTAGCACGACTGAAGTGGAGGTTTGCAAAAGCCTATGGCGGAAAAACATTTTGTAGGAGTTAATAAACTCAGACTTCAGAGCCACAAAGCAATTAAGGTTAAATTGGGTCAAATTAAATATAATTAGGTGCAATTTAATATAAAAGTCAACTGAAAGTAATAGTGATTTAGCTAGTTAATGAAAAGGTAATTCGGCGGTAACCAGGAAAAATTAATCAACTATACTGGCGTACGCGCACAAACTAAAACGCCGCTAGTGTTGAAATAATATTACATACAATATAATAGGTCAACTTTACTTATAGTAAAGTTGACTATACCAATTGCGAGTTGAGTGTATTATTTTGTATGAACTTACTGTTTAGGGTGTATATTAAGTACAATACGCTACATTTTATATTATAGCACAGGCTAAGCAATTAGTCATACAAATTACACTGCAAACCAGATAGAGGCCTGCTAAACCTAAAATAATATATCCACCACATGACCAAACAATACTACTGTTACTTCAACCAATCGAATCGATAACGTTACAACGTCTATATCGCTACCAACAATAATACTATTACTTTCATTAATATAGAAACCCTAATTATTAAATACGAAGTTTAAGGGTATATAAAAGTACGTAAAAACATTGACTATCTTGAGTAATTATTTATTAATATATAAGAAAAGGTTTAAAAATGGGGATTACATTAATAAAAGATTCTTTTTATTTGTTTTGCAAAAGCGATACACGGATTACCGCGCGTATAAGGGTCCCTTAACAACAGCCACATAACACCCCACAATTTATACACGTCATTTTTACGCATTTCACTCACGTTTTTCACTCGGGCTACTTTTTTACATTTATACTCCACGGGGCCCTTCTTTCAAAGGCCCACATAATCGTATCTTCAGCGTAAATAAACGCCGGGTAGGAACTAACAACACCGCATGTTACGATCCGATGAAAACTAAAATTTGAACGCCCCCAAGTCTCTAAAATATAAGGTACCCTAAAGTCTTAATTAGAGGCATGGCATGGAGCTTAGGGGGCTTTTAAAAGCCTATGGTGGACCTGAGTTTCAATACATTCCACCGGTATCTACAGGATTATTTCGTAGTAGCTAGTGTTACACTGTGTAGATGGTACTTTCCGTTAGTTGTAAAATCTAAAAAAAAAAGTAAGCGATAGACAACAATATATTTAAATAATAGTTACATTGATGCGGGTTGATATTCTGTTTATTCTACATATCTTTTTAGTCATCCGTTATCATTTATAACCGTTTATAAAGTTCGAATTCAATGAGGATATTATTACGTATAAACTGCTAATACGCTATTTAATTATAGCTTATTTTATTTAGGAAATATAGTATTTTTTATTCATCATAGGTATAACTTAATTGATGGGGTAAATCGTTTGGAGATCGGTAAATAAAGTGGGGAAATGGGGGTATCATGTATATTATTATATTATTATTGAAGCAAAAAGTCGAAAAAAGAATATGGTTTGGTTAGGAAAAATATTTATAGTAGGGGAATTAACATTAGTGACCTTGAAGGCGGTATTTTTATCACCGGCTAAACGACGGGTAGGTTGGTAGTAATATTACAAGTTAATATATATTTAGTTAACTTGAGATTGGCCTTAATTATATACATATAGCTCTAGTTACATGATTGGTCTTTAATTTACACCTTACTTTACGAGAGCAACTTTGTAACAGAGACTTCGCCTCTCTTTTGCATCTTTATCGAGGATTATAAACTGTAATAAATCTTTATTTTGCAATAACTTATAGGCTTATTCCTTTTCAACTATACTAATGAAACCCTTTTTACCTCATCTTTTAATCTTCCACTTCCTTTCGCATAAATAAATCCATTTACATTAATTTTTTTTGTTAACCCATCATAAAAATCTCGTTTTTATTAATTAAAAAAGTTGACGAAAGCCTTTTTTTTTTTTTTTTTTTTTTTTTTTTTTTTTTTTTTTTTTTTTTTGCAAAGATTATCGATTTAAATCGAATTAAAATGCATTTTTTTTTACATTTCCTCTATTTTTTCAATTTCAAATTCAACAACTGGTTTTCAAAAAAGCATTACAAAAATCACAAAGTTGCAAATGCTATCCTACTATTTAAAACGAGGGGTAATTATATATCAAAACTGAATCTAAAATGCGTTGGATTTGGGATGCGTTGGAGCCAACTCCAACATTAAACACAGCTGCAATCCTCATATATAACCAGTAAATTCAAACTTTACTTTGTCCGATATGTTCTGTGAATATGAAACGTTTCAACTGCTTAAAAATCTATCAGTACAATATCACTGATTCGGACCTTAAGCTAGGAACCATTCAGACCCACAAGTGTACTCGTTTTATTCAAACCTGTTCTCAACATTGACATCTGAGGTACTGAGGTAATGTGACCTACGGTATAGACTACATTTGGGCTTTTGGACAAACTGTCCCTGTGGGAAACCGGAGCTCATCTCTTGACAACTGCTGCAGGCCCGCGGTCCATTTGCCTGTTGATGCCCACGTCACAACTCACCACAGGGCAGCAAGGTCATTTCCAAGGCGGACGACCGCCACCCACACGCATGTCATTCGCCACCCTCACGACACAAGCCTCACCCCGGCCTCCTCCTCCAGCGCGCCCATGTCGGCCTTGAACCCCATCGGACACTGCATCTTGATGACCTTCATCGTCTCCTTGGACGGCCGCATCTGCTCGAACATGTCCTTGGCGTCGAAGAAGGTCTCGAGGCTGCGCACGCGCAGCTGCGCGTCGAGCCGCGCGACCGTCATGCCCTGGATGTCCAGCCGCCGCCCGTGCGCCGCGATGATGACGGTGTCGCCGTCCTCGTTGCGGCCCACGTAGTCGCCCTGCATCCAGCCCCAGTGCCGCCACCGACACGCCACCGTCGGCGGGCCCGAGTACACCTCGAGCACCTCGAACGCGAAGTTGGGCATCATCTTGCGGAACGTGTTGTGGCTCTCCTCGAACTCGGAGTACTGCGGGCTGTAGTACTTGTTGGGCGAGATGACGGCGCTGTAAGTGCCACTGGCAGCCCGTGCAGCAGGTTGCGTCAGTGGCAGGGCAGGCAGGGCAGGCAGGGCAGTGGAGAGCCCCAAGACAGAACTCTCACCAAGGCTGGCAGGCCTGACTCACACTTTCAACATGTGCTCGCCGTCTTGGAAAGCACCGCCGTTGCAAGCAAATCGGTACGCCTTGGGGTCGACCGTCCGCCACTGGGACACGTCGAGCTTGTGGGATGCTTCGACTTCCCAGTTCTTGATCAAGTTCTCGACCATCCGCTCAAGTGAGCCCTCTTTATGGGTGCCCTTTCGTTCTGTTGGTGCGTGTCGTCATCAGCCTACGCTTGGGCCAGCGACCTTGCGAAGGACCGGTTCGTACCTCGGGCCCACATCTCTCTCGTCAGGCGGTAGTCTGGGGGGCCTCCGTGGCGCCATTTCACTTGGTCGCTGGCCTGCTCGAAAGCAAGGAATCAGTCACGGCCCGAGTGTCCGGGATGCTTGCAGTATAACACTTACAACCGCGTCCGGGTCCAGCATGTAGTCCGGATACACAGACGCCTCTACCGATCCCTTTTCCCCATCCTGCGCCCTCTTCATGCAACCCAGAAGCCACGAGACGACCGGGATCTTCTGGTACCATTTCCTTGCGGAGCTCATGGCAGGTAGACGAGTACGTTCCATCGAACCAAGTATCTGCTTGAAAAGGGGCAGCGTCCAGTGGTCGCCGCGAACAAACAAGCCAGGAACGAGCAGCGCCGCCTCTTATAGCCCGTCCAACGAACCCCCCACCTCCCCCATCATCCCGAAAAGCCTCACGCAAAGCTAGCCACACGGCCCTTGCTAGTGGAACGACAGGCAAGCAGACACACGAACACATGAAAAGCAAGCAGCCAAGCGATTTGGTCCAGTGCGGGGTCGCTGACTAGCGAAGCCCAGTGCTGTAGTGATTATGCTTTCCCACCTCTGCATGCCTTCTTGCGATGCAATCGACCTATGCCCCCCTCATGAAATGACCGGCTTCGCTTCGAAGGGGCGGGCCGCACACCCACGAGCGCTGGCTGGCCGGCTGCGCACTGCTGCATGCCGTCTGAGACGTGGCAGCCAAGGAAAAAGCATGCGCAACGGTGAAGATGCGGTGCGCCCTCGGAACTAAAAGTCCCCCCTCCCCAGGCTGCATCGTCGAAGGCGACAGCTTCCACAG